>QLOH01000926.1:0-272100 GCA_026901365.1 Sesbania bispinosa | reverse complement strand
TATCCCATGGTTAGTTGAGTAAAATTTTATTATAATGTGATTACATATAATCCACTTATAATTGAAAATGTTCACTTACGTGAATAAGAGAGAATCCATTTTTAAATATGTAGAGACATAAAAGTTTTAGTTTATATATATAGAATTTTTAGGGGTTTAAATTTTGAACTCGCCATTTTCAGAATAATTTTATCTAATTATCACTTTCAACTCAATGATTAATCTAATAGTTGTATCTATAGACATTTTAGGTTCACCAGAAAAGAATCTATAGACATTCTTGTCAAGTTAAAATATATAACTTAGACTTAAATACATAAAATTAAAAAAATAAATACATGTAAACACACATCATAATATATATAAATATTCACAATGAAAAATAATGTAATAATTAATTAGACTTTGGGAGATGGAGGAGGAAGTAGCCATTTGGAGCCTTCAAGCATTCCAAGAATTATGAAAGGTTTAACCTCCACATCACTTAGCTGCTTTGTGAAAGGGGCATGCTTTTTGGGATCTGCACCAGGTCCCTTGTTCTTGTATTCTCCAAAAATGTAGATATGTGGATAATGTCACATATTAAGCATTTGTATTCATGCATTGTATTACGTTTCTCTATGACTAGGGAATGTTGGATTAAATTTGGTGAATAGTATATAGAAAAAAAGTATTATGAATTATGCTACTTATATATACATTCACATGTTTCTTAGAGCTACATGTTCATCATATATTATAAATTTTGGGTTATAAAAAAAACATTACTCAAATGCAAGTTGAATTACAGTTACCTGTCATATTCAGGGTGCATATGTTACTTCACCCTGCTGGATTCAATATTGCTCATAGTGGTGTAAGCATAGACCACTTTGGAATGAGAAAACCATGCTCTACCCAAGAATGTGCCTGATCCAGTTCCAGTAATATCGCAATGCACAAATGAGTAGACATTATCCTCTCATCATTTTTCTTGCTTGTGCCACTATCACAATCATCCCACTGTCGCCAAGTACTTTCAATTCGGTGTTCTGCATCATAAATAAATCTGCAATACTTATTACAATCATAAATTAACAATGTTCTTTAGGTATATTAAAAGCTCAATAAAAAAAGTTTCCACTTTGAAAGATATAAATATTGTGGTTCATGAGATTATATATATTACCAAATATAGTGACTTCCCACTTCCAAAAATGAAATCCACAGTGCCTTGAATTAAGCAATTTTTGAAAAAATGTCTATTCCTATCATCACACACTGTGTCTTGGAATCCAAATAGCTTGCAATTATAAAATGTTGCCTTGTCACCAGAAATTCTCAACGCACCTGCTTGAGCTCCTACCTTTTTCCATTAGGTCTTTGTGCAGAATTCTATACCATTAAATTTATAACAAAGAGAAAATAATCATAAGAAAAAAAGGCCAAATTCAAATGTTATAATAGTATAGGATTTGTCTTTTGTCTTTGATAGATATGATTCTAAAGGTAGAAAAATAAACAAACCGAGATGACGATGTTAGCAGCCACGAAGTAATCTGATTCAACAATCAATGTAGCACTGTCAACAGTGCCATTATTGTTGTGCAGTACCACCATATGTCAAGTTTGGCATGTTGTGTGGTTCCCCATACAAGGTGACAAAAGGTTTTGTCCTTTCAATTTTGATTTTCTCATGATAATTTGCACCTCCAATGTATAAAATCACACGCTTGGTATTCCCATTAGGTATGCTATTAATGGCATCAGTGATGGTCTTGAAATCTCCACTGCCATCTTGCATGACCTTCACAACCTTAGCACCATTCTCTGCAGTCACCAATGCAGGGTCTAAGGTGCTCTTTCTTTGAGCAAAGGGCGCCACATTTTTATTAAACCAGGCGTTTAATTGAGACTTTCCATCAGGAATTGGTACATTGTCATCAGATAAAACAACATTGGTTGTGAGAAAAGCAACTATAAGAGCTACGTGAATGGTAGAACTTCTGATTTTTGAGGCCATATTTCTTGTTTTAGTTTTTTATTTATTTCCTGAGTGAATATGTAATTGATGCTGAAATTTATAAGACATAAGAAACAAGAGAGGTACCTAAATTTAAGAGACTTTATTGGGATAGTATTTAATTTGATTCAACCATCTTTTGTGAGCAAGGATACATTTAAACGTGAGGTTGGTTATGCATGGATTTGAAGTTTATTAAGTGGTTGTGAAAATAGATTGCATGTGTGTTTGGTTGAAGATAACTTATTTATGGATTTCTAGTTTCTAACCATACAAATGCGTAACTCATAATTGAATAGAGTTTCTCTATAAGAAAATTTAAAACCGATCAAAAAGATTTTGCTAGAGTGGAGATGTTGGCCATGAATTGAATTATGAAATGTCGAGATGAAATTTAGTGTGAGTCATCATAATTTAGAGTGTTGTTGTTATGAATATATGCCCTAAAAAGTCATCATATATAAATGATAAAATCATAGGATAGATGAATGATTTTATCATTTATGATTTCCTTTGTATTTGTAATATCCATCTGAAACAATTTGTGATATTATTTTTAATTAATGACTTAAAGTCATTTTAAAAAAAATCTAGATCATGTACAAAATATTTTTGATATTAATACACAAGATATTATTAAACACTATGTTGTTTACCATCAAGCGTGTCTATTAGGACTGTTCCAACTTAACCAAAATTTCAAGTTCGAGTCATTAATGTGTAATTGTTATATACTCGGGGGAGGGAGGGAAGGAGAGAGTGCTTAGTTTATCACTCATATATAGTGGTTTACGCGATTTATATATATTACCTCCCATAAAAAATACATATTATCTCGTAAAAAAAACTATATATTGTCTAGATTATATATCAAAAATTAAGAAGTACCAAAACATATATAAAAAACAAATATAAACATTGAAATAGTAACGCAACGAACTCCATGAGATGTAGAAATGACCCTTTTTTTTTCATAATCTTCTTTATTATTCTTTTATGTCATGTTAAAAAAGTATATCAAATAATTATATGCTGAGATATTTTAATTAATACTTATATGTGTGTAACCATATTTTTTATTTGTAAACGTGTGCGTAAACCCCCCACACACATATATATAATTTAATTAAAAATCTCACAAATATAGGTGTTGGTATAAAGCAAGAGCCAAGTACTATAGCGTTCTACTTCTTTCTCACCCATTCCCAATAAATTTACCAATATTTACCAATATCTATGCCTTACTCATGTAATGGATGCTACTCATATTGTGTAATTTGTAGTATTAGTCCAATTATCATCCCTATATATCAACTAAAAATTAGACTTTGATCTTAAATTTAAGAGGTAGTCTATTTGGCATGATTGCGAGTTTTTAATTTTATGCTTTTAAAAATGTAAATCAATTTTTTACAATTCAATATAAAAAAATGAAAAATCACTTTTTATAATTTTTAAAACGGACGTTATCAAAATCCCTATTGTAGTTTCTATTATCCGAGTCAGAAATGGATACATTTATGATATTGAGTCCGTTTGTTTAAGATTATTTCGTAAAAGAATCACTTCTTTTTAAAAAAAAACCACTTATATGAATTTTTAAGATGTTTGTCTAAACTTTTTTCAAGAAGCAGAATCAGAAAATAATTAGTTTTCTATTTTTTAAGAAGCAATTTAGAGTTGCTTCTTGAAAAAACAGTTAAAATAGAAGAGAGAAAACTTTTTAACAATGTGAAAACATTTATTTAACAATGTGAAATTATTTATTATAGCAAATAAAGTGTTTTTTTATGATTGTAGCCAAACGAAAATTTATTTCTGATATACAAAAATTTCTAAATAAAATCAATTTTTTTAAATAATTTTAAAAAATACTTTTTAAGCACAAATAAAGTGGCCCATTATCCGCTGTAGACCTCCACAATGCACCTTATATTTCTATCCGCGTTTCATACTATGAAGCCATTAACATGTAGAATATAAGAACATGTTGTAGCACTCATAACTCCAACACAAATAAATCCAAAAGCATATGTAATAGTCTGATGTGCACCGACCCTAGGATTGTTCCCACTCCTTCTCTTAGATCCTGCGTCATTCTTAAGCACCGCTGCCTCTGCCTTCTTTAAGCCACCATTAGATAACATTGTGACCCTTGAACCCTCTGACATAACTTGATAGGAACCATTTTTTATTGAAATTAAAGGACCGTTTGCTTTTAAAAAAACATTTTTATTTTTATTTTCTATTTTTAGTTTTAATTAAAAAATGCCAACTGCTTAAAAAACAGTATAGGAAGATGATGATGAAGGCAACAAGACCTTGAAAAAAAGGAGGGAATCAAAGGGTGAAAAATATTATATCTAGAGGGAAAAAAAATGAAGGTGGTGACAAAAGAAAAGGAATGTGACAATTGATATATAAAAATAAACTAAAAACACTCTCATTAAATAGAGAGAAAAACCCAATTAAATGGGTAAAAAACCCCTGGAGGGTAGAGATGCCCAAGGGAGAACCTCCAAGAGGGCTGGTGCGCCACTAATGCTCATCATTCTTATGCCCAAAGCCACTTCAGACCCAACTTTAGGATTAACATCCAAAAACTCCACCAAATTCCCTTACCTCTAGACTCTCAACCTCACCTATTATTGAGATGATTTCAATTTATTTAATTATACTTTATTATTATTATTAAATAATATATTTAATTTTGATAGAAAAATCTATTATTATAATTTAAAATTAAATAATTATCTAAAATTATTATAATTATTATTTTTTTTAATTTTTAGGATTAATTTATTATAAATTTAATTTTAGTTATATAAAAATATCTTAACCCATGTATCACAAGGGTTAAAATATTAATAAAATATTAATATCATTAATTCATGTATGGTATTATATAAAGTGAATATTTCAATGAAGACAAATTCTTTCATCCCTTTTTATGATTCTTAGTCAAAAGTGTATGAGGCACTCACAATATGATTCTTTCATGAATGGGCAATAATATCAACACACGTACTCTTTCTATGGATTTCATGAAATCAGGTAAATTCCACACTCAATATGGTGGAAAATGTATGTTAGAGACTGTTTTATTAACATTTCTACACATTTCTCTTTCATGAATATTCACAATCAATCACCAATTCCCATTTTAGCTAGGAGCACATTAAGTGAAATCCTTCCACATACAAGAATTTTATTCTAGTGAATTCATTCACCATTTAAATCAGAGCAACCAGCCATTTTCAGCAATCACTTTGTACAAATGGACTTTTAGTATGTAAAACTGTGCATTTAACTTTTATTACACAAACGAAGCATTGACATTTCTCATTCAATGAAAGTAAGTACAAGAAGAATATGTTTAACAATATTTGTAAAGTTTTGATCCATCTTAATAAAGGTAGGACCCCCTAATTTGCTAAGATATCTTCAAAGAACTTGCTCAAATTGCAATATGGCACATAAATTCCCACTACAGATAACAGACCTACTTTCAAGTAGAAACACCCCCCCTGTGTTTCTTCTGCTTAATAGAAGCACAAACTTAATTAGCATAAACTAAGATACAAATTCATCTAAA
The DNA here is from genome assembly GCA_026901365.1 of Sesbania bispinosa. Taxonomy (NCBI): domain Eukaryota; kingdom Viridiplantae; phylum Streptophyta; class Magnoliopsida; order Fabales; family Fabaceae; genus Sesbania; species Sesbania bispinosa. Next base: position 266,503 of record QLOH01000926.1, on the reverse strand, counting down.
AAGATATTAAAAAAAACTGGCAATAAATCAAAAATACATGACAGAGACTAAACCATCTTAGTTGTGGCCCAATATTGACCCACCTACACTATTCAACTAAGACAAGTTGTTGTGGCTCAATATTGACCCATCTACACTACACTATTCAACTATGACTTGGTTATTTTTTACTATAATCTTATCATACTGGTACCAAACAATGATAAGGATGATTATATTATTGGGTTGGTTAGTAGCGGAACTGCCTTCCAGTGTAGGTCTGTCCAAAGGACCAACTAGCTGGGGCAACATTGTAAGAGACCACACTATGACCGTTACCAGTGGTGACTAAAGGAAAGACTCTGTCCATTCAGGTAGGAGTTGCTCTGCCAGTTTTGGCCCCAATTCCTTGACATGCCTTGCCATCTAGTTCTTGAACCTTTGATTGCTACAGAATGCACATCACCAGCACCCCCAACATTAGTCACAGCACTAAATTGAAGTAAGAATGGCCATTGATGGTGAACCTGATTCCACCTCTTCTTCTGCACCTTACCCTTCAATCAAAACCCATGCATGAAGGAAAAAATATTAGCTTTATGGCCAAACATAAAGTAAAAGAATATCTATTTGTACAAATTATTGCATACAAGGTTTTTTTTTTTTACCATAAGTACTTTCCTGATTATGTGTTATTACAACTTTTTTTTTTAAATGTAAATTGTGCACAACTCACTATATTTTGTAAGTATCTTTAAGGATAAAGAAAAGTGAGATCACAAAATTACCTTCTGTAAGCTACAGGAACAATACCAGCTTTATATTGAGCAATGTGCTGGAAAACAGGTTGAGAAAGATCAAAATGGTGATTGGGAGGGTCACACCAACCACCAGGTGGACAGAAATTAGTGGCAGTGACTACAATAGAGCCAGGGAGGCACCATTGTGGGTCATTTACACATTTAATTTCAAAGCATGCTCCACAGCTTAAGCCATTGTTGAACAAGGCAGTGCTAAGTGCTGCTGTATTAGTCCCATAACCTTGACTGTACAAGTTTCCATACCCACAAGCCCCACCTGCAATTTGACATATGTGTTATATACCCAGCAATTGTATAAAGCACATAACTAGGCAAACACATTTGTTAGTTTCTTTTGTGCAGACAATACATACTACCCATTGTTCCAGAAGCATCACTGCCACCATAGAAGGTGGCATGTGCATTAGTCCAACCACTGCTCCCATAACCATTAACACATGATACCATGGAGATAAATCCCAGAAAAAGAAAGCCAAGATGAGCCATTTTCCTGCATAAATGCAGCAGAGGAGAATTCACACACAATTCAGCAATGTGTATAGAGATATAGTGCATTAATTCTGACTAATAATGCTGAATAAAGTGAAAGAAACATAAAGAAGAGGAAGAAAGACACAAGGGAAGAAATTAATTACAAGAAGGCTGAACCTTGAAATGTGTTGTTTGGGAAATGGAGGGTGAATTGGAGGTGGAATAAATAGAGGTCAGTCAACATCAAACCTGACAAAATTGAGCTGTTGGGACCATGCAAATGCTGCAGAGAACTGTGAGAGAGTAAGCAGCCTTGGGACTCTGTTTTTGTGGAAACTGTGCTTTTCAATTGGGATCAAACCATTTACCAAACAAATTAAATGGGTCAAATGGAACCATTCTAAGGCTTGCTGTAGTATTTAGTAGTAACAAGGAATATTACATGATCAAAATTATTGATTCATATAGCTTTTGTCATTGGATAATTTTAATTTTTCTAACAATGATCATTAAGTCTTAAAAATCCCGAATGAACTCTGTTAAAATTTTCTAATTAAGCATGTAACGTTAGTCAATTTACCACCAGAGTGTAGCCAGGGGGCTGGCAGGGGCCATGGCCCCAATTGAACATATCAAAGTGTTAAGTATTACGACTCTTGATATTTATCTTATTTTGTCAATTTTTTTAACTTTTTATTATTTCATTTTTTATATTGGTTATTTTTTTCTTATTTAGAGAGATAAGGTAATATTCAAAATTATAGATAAGATTTTAATAGAAATATTAGTCTATAAAAAGTAAAAAGATCAAAAGAGGAAACATACGGGCATTACAAAGAATAGGAAAGAAGGGAGAAAATGTCATTAGGTAACATAATATAACATTAAAAAAGATTTTTTTGATTTGAATATGTTTTTTAGAATTACATGATAAGAAAAACTAAAAATTTGATTTACAATTATCTAAATTAAATAAAAGATTTAACGAAAAGGCAGTTGAACTTCTTATACCCAGTTCAACTTTAGATCCCAAAGACTCTTTAAAATCATTTGATATTGAACAAATTTGTCAACTTGTTGAGAAATTTATGCAGATGAAGGAACGGAGAGTTTTATTTAAATAAATTTACTTTCTTAACTGAAATTATTTAATTATTTATCATAAATTTTAATAGGGTTAAATATGTTTAGTCCCTTAAAATATAGCGAAATTTGGTTTTGGTCCCTCATTAATTTTTTATTGGTTTTGGACCTCCATTTTTCAAAATCATATGATTTTAGTTCTCGTCGTTAGTTATATTCTGTTAAGTGATGACATAGTAATATTTATTGTGGATTTTTGTATGTATTTTCTTTCAAAATTCCTGTAAATTTCAAATTCAAAGGAAATATCGTTTAGATTCTAAAACTTGAGGGAAATTACTATAAGTAAAAAAATTTTATAGCAGCAAAATTTGTAGTTTTTTTAAAATTTACTATACATTAATTTTCTAGAGAAAAAATCAAAGAAATTCCTGTAAATTTTTACTCGGGAAAAATCGTAGTGAAACTGCAAAAGTGACTTAACAGAGTACTGTTAATAAGGAGGACTAAAAGCATGTGATTTTAAAAATGGAGGACCAAAACCAATAAAAAAAATAAGGGATCAAAATTAAATTTCATCATATTTTGAGGGACCAAAAATATATTTAACTTTTTTTAATATTTTATTCCGACGCCTCGAAGAAAAATTCCTTGCTACGCCCCTCTTTACCACCATGAGATATAAAGTTGTTTGGCTTCTTCGTGGCAGTAAGTTAGTCCAAATAGAAGGGGATTCACGGGTATGATTAAAAAATTATATTTGCTCTCGAATTAAGAAAAATTTTATCCTCTGTCCTATATGTGTGAGTTATATTTTAACTTTGTAGGTTATTATTTCCCCAACTAAGTTAACTACATTTTTAAAAGCTAATACAAACACATCAGACGTCTAATGATATAGGATATCGAATTTTAGTGTCCATTTGCTTTACCGTTACATAAAATTAATTTTAAAATTATTGGCGGATGGAAGTCATTTCATTTCATGAATTAGGTGCACTTAATCTTAAAAAACACCTTTGAATCTGATGACAAATAAAATACGTGAATAAATGACGTTGGAGGGTATGGTATAATTTATTGGACGACAATCTGATTATGATAATGTTCTTGTTAGTGACGTGCTTTCATTGGATGCGAGTAAAGCCGTTGTCACCTGTAACAACATGACAAACTCACGCTTAGTTTTATTTTTTTATTTCACTCTACTGCTTTTCTCCTCGTTACCAAACAAATTTAAAGCTATGATTGATGATTATACTCTATCATTTCATTTGAATTACTACATTTTTCCTCTTTTACCAATTTAATTTGATGAATATGGACTAGAATTAATAAATTTTATTCTATCGTAAAATTATATATCTAACACAATATATCCACTCTCAGCATATTATTTTAATAACACGTGTTTAGTTTAGCGTTAAAACGTGATAAACTTATGTTTTCAACATTATAAATAATTACATTAAAAAATTTAAATTTGAGTTTAATCAATTTTCAATACTAAACCAAACATATCTTAATTTAGCCACCTCATTTAACTTAATTTTTTTTAACATGGACTAATTAAGGTGACAAGATAAGTTGTGGGTCACCATGGTACAATATTATATACGTGCTGGAGCCCTTAATTTGGTAGAAAGCACAAAGAGAGTGGTTAATGGTGCAATCAGTATGGATATCTATCTCATCATAATCAATTCCAGAGATATAATTAAAAGAAAAGAGATATATAACCCGTACCGTACCCACACATGCTTCTCACAATGGCCTAATTAACAAAAACAGATGCGCAAAGACGTGTTTGTTTGGCTGGCACGGATGGAAGAAGGGTCTCCTAAGCCATTAAATTCAAACATGTGGTTTATTCACATTTCCAGACACATACCAACTTGGTCACTGTTACATATGTCCATGGCACCACTTATAAATTAACATGAAAGCAACAAATTAATGGTGTTGTATGTATGTTAAAGCATAGAATATGAGATCGATAAGATATAAGAACTAGACAAAAAAGCGAAATGAAAATTATATAGGATATATAAATAATTATAATATAATAATTAACACATAAAATTAATTCTAAAACAAAAAAAATGATTTTTAAAGTTAGAATGAGTCATTTATTTGTGTCTATATATATAAAATAGTAACTATTTATCTAATTATGAATATTTCCATCTTAGTTGATATATAAATTTAAGAAATAAAAGTAAAAAAATTATAAAATATAAATAGAAGTGTCCTTATAAAGCTAGTGGGCATATATACGGTTAATGTTTTAAAATATTGGTATTTCCTTAATTGTATGCATAGAAAGTAGTGGAGTCACTTAACAAATGCTTTGTTTTGTTACTTAGGGCAATGGTTAATTAATTTCATTTCATTTATCTAGCTATTTCAAAAGGTGCAATTAATTAGGATGCTATTGAGCTTGACCAATTAATTAAGGTGATGAGGCGATATGTTGATTTCGTCGGCAGAATCCCTCAAATTTTGGTTAGTGAGTGGGGTCGTTAGTTTAGTACTTTTTCACATGGGAAGGAGAAGGACTTCTAGCCCTACCACCCAGACATCACTTTGGAAGATCTTTTCGACGTTTCTAAGTTGCACTTGGGGAACACATGCATGTTCTGTGACAAATATTGTACATACTATAATTAGTCCAAGCTATACTCCTAAAAATTAATTTCGATTGAGAGAGAGAGAAAGAGGAATTGGAAGACGTCAGAGAGAAAGAAATGAAAGAAATCCCACAATGGTGAATGTCATACCAAAAAACTAACAGTTAACATGCATAACCTTAGTCTAATCAACCATGATTTTTCGTACGCATTTATACGTTTTATTTCACATATCATTATTTTATTTTTTCCTTTTCTATCAAATTATTTTTTTCTCTCTTATTTTTTCTCTCATTTTTGTTTTCAACACCTCTCACACCAAAAAATTGAGATTTCCCAACTCTAATTATATATGATTGGACACACGTCACTTAACCTTTTACCTCACTATATCAAACATTATCGAGGAGTCATCATATAGAACAACAAGTTGCATGCAGCTCAAAATTGATCATAAGAAAGGATATTAATTTACCCATATTTTTCTTTTACATTAATTATTTACTATATTCACAGCTAGCCCAAGGTAAGGCTGCGCAAGCCCTTGCTTTAGGTCTCCGATTGTTAGTAACATCCTTCATATAAAAAACTAAAAATATTATTAATTAGGTCTAGTTTATTGGTTTAGAAATTGATTTCCCTCCTCAAGGATGATGGTTCAATCCTTACTAAATGAATTTTAATTTTTAAGGTTTTTTTTTTCACCTCATGTATTTAAAAAGGCCCCAAAATAAAGATTTATTGAGATCTCACCACATGTTAGGCTAACCCTGACTATATTATGGGTTAAAAAGATCCCATTACATATACAAAATATATAACCACTTACTATATAAAGTCATTAAAAGTTTGCAGTTTGCACTTACTATATTATAAACATATATGATTTGATTGAAATTTAATTAGACCATGCACATCTTTTTGTCACGGGGTTATTATATAATAAAATAAAGACCCTGTAACTTCCGTGAGGCACTGAATATATGTGTGTTTTATATGCACACTTGAAGGTCTTGTCAGTGAAAAATTCCAACAGCATATATAGTAAAGTTTGATTTAATTTGTCACCAATTATCTGCGCTTAATTCTGGAAGTCAAGCGTCCTTTGATGAAGCATTGCTCACCAGAAAGGGAGAACGTATCTTTTGGACTTAGATTGGGTGGGCCTCAAGTCCATTGTTTACAACTCACCAACGATGATAGCTCATACCAAATATATAACCAAGTACATGTAAAAAAAACCATGAATGGTAAATATATATATATATATGGAGCTCGTGGAATCTGTTTTGAGAAATATTAATAATTAAATGCTCGTAAATCTTATTTCACTTCACATATACTTGAAATTCGTAATTAAAATCCCCATTCATTAATTTATATACTTAGCTTGGTTGTAAGATATGCATGTAATGAGTACACTTTTGTTTGACTTGAAAATTTAAATTTTTTTTAAAAAAAACTCTAGCAATAATATTTTTATCATGTGTGCAAGTGGATTACGGTATCTAATCAACTCAAGTTTATTATATTGTAAAGAATGAAAGTTATATATTAATGTTTTTTTAGTTTTTTATGCATTTATTAAATAATACTTTGGTTTTACATCTTTTATATAATGATTAGATTAGTTCAAAGATTCCTATTATTAAGTCTAAATATAATATTTATTCTCAATGTAATTAACTTTTTCAAAAATTACAAACAAAATAATAGTTTTGATAAGTTTATGTGATAAGTTATGCTAATTATATTATAATAGATATATATATGTAATTATCATTACTCATCTATAAAGGAATAAAACGATACTTACTAGATATATTACAAAAAAAAAATTACTTATACACAGTTTTGATCTTATAAGAAAAATATTAGATAGAGGACCATTTGATGATAAAGAAAAAGTGGAAGGAAAATATACACATGACAGGGATGAAATGTGGGTAGGAGCTATGAGAAGGAAAGTAAGTATTAAAGAAAAAAAATTGAATGAAATATCTACTATTCTACTATTATCTACTATCTATTTACTATACTATAAGAAAATCCTTCGCCCAATGACATGTGCCTCTCTCATCTTTCTGTTTTTTTTTTCAATTTTTTAAACATTTTGTGAACACATGTTTCTCTCTCTTACTTTCATTTTTCTTTTTCATTTTTTATCGTTTCCAATGGCTTTTGCTCTCTTTTTTAATTTTTTTCTTTTTTACATCACGTTTTAAATTTTTATATCATTATTTAAAATATTTTTTCTAATTATTCATATTATATATCATTTCATTATTAAAAAAACACAAATTAAAAAATACATAAATATATATTTATACTAAATTTAAAGTATTTCTTCAATATAATAATTAACTCTCTTTTTATTTATTAATGTTTTAACTTATTATCTCTTTACCTATTCTATCTATTTATTACTTCCTATATTAAAAATGTTCCCATAATACACGTGTCACATTTTCTCACTTGAGTTTTAAAATTTTTTATTCTTATTTTAATAAAGTGAATTTTTTATAAACCACAATGTTTTTCTTTTATTATTATTATTATTATTATATATTATTATTATTATTATATTAAACCGTGTTTTTCTCATTATCCATTTTTGTTTATCTATTTCTCTTTTTATTCATTAATATTTTAACATATTTCTTTTAATATTCTATCTATTTATTTACTTCCTATCTTAAAAATGTTCTCGTAATATACGTGTCACATTTTCTCACTTAAGTTTTTTTAAAAATTTTTTATTCATTTTAATCAAGTGATTTTTTTATGAACCACAGTGTTTTCTTTTTTTATTATATTATTATTATTATTATTATATTATATTAAATGTACGTGTTTTCTCATTATCCATTGTTGTTTATTTGTTTCTCTTTTTATTCATTTATGTTTTAACTTATATCTCTCTTTATCTATTCTATCTATCTATTTACTTCCTATCTTAAAATGTTTCCGTAAACACGTGTCACATTTTCTCACTTGAGTTTTTAAAAAAAATTATTCTCATTTTTAATAAAGTGAATTTTTTATGAGCCGGAGTGTTTTTCTTTCTTCTTATTATTATTATTATTATTATTATATTAAAACGTGTTTCTCATCATCATCCATTGTTTATCCATTATTGTTTATCTATTTCTCTTTTTTATTCATTAATATTTTAACTTATTATCTCTTTTATCTATTTTATCTATCTATTTATTTACTATCTGAAAAATGCTCCCATAATACATGTGCCACATTTTCTCACTTAAGTTTTTTTTAAAAATTTATTCTCATTTTAATAAAGTGGAATTTTTATGAACCACAATGCTTTCTTTTTATTTTTATTATTATTATATTATTATTATTATTATTATTATTATATATTATATTATATTATATTATATTATATATTATATTATATTATATTATATTAAAACGTGTTTTCTCATTATCCATTGTTGTTTATATCTGTTTTATTCATAATATTTTAACTTATCATCTCTTTATCTATTCTATCTATTTAGTTACTTCATATCTTAAAAATGTTCCTGTAATACATGTGTCACGTTTTCTCACTTGAGTTTTTTAAAATTTTTATTCTCATTTTAATAAAGTGAATTCTTTTTTGAATCATAGTATTTCTTTTATTATTATTATTATTATATTAAAATGTGTTTTCCTATTTATCCATGTTGTTTATTTGTTTATTACATAAAACACATGTCATGTTTGTTTTCGCGTGCATTTTTTTAGTTTATTTATTCTCACTTCAGTAAAGTGATTTTTTATAAACCATGGGTATTTTTCATGGGAGGCAGACTCGCTCCTATCATTTTATTTTTCTTCTTTTATTTGTTTTTTATCATACTTTCATTTTCTTTTTACTATTATTATTATTGTTATATGTTAATGTTTTTCTCATGATTTGTTCTTATTAATTTGTTTTCATTATAAAAGTGATTTTTAATGAATCACATGTATTTTTCACATGAGACAGTTTTGTTCCTACTGTTTTCTTTTTCCCTTTTTCACACTTTAATTTTCTTTTTATTATTGTATATTAAAAATCAGTTCCCTCATCGTCCATTCCTGATTACATTAAATATTTTAATTTATATTATAATTAAAGTGTCTTTTTCGGTACATAATTTATCTCTCTATTCTATTATTAATATTTTCACTTATTATTTCTCTTATCCCTTCTTTTTATCTATGTACTTTTTATCTTAAATTGTTTTCGCAGTACACATATTATGTTTTCTCACTAAGAATTTTAAATTTTTATTCTCATTTCAGTAAAATAAATTTTTTTAATGAACCACGGTCTAACGGGTATCCTCCACGGGAGATAATGTTACTTTTTGTCGCTTCTTTTTTTAATCACACTTTATTTATTTATTTATTTATTTACATATATTTTATTATTATTATTATTATATTAAAACAGTTTCTGTAATTATCCATTCCTATTTATCACGTTCATTATATATAGAAATACAAATTAAGAAATACAATAAATTGTTAATTTAAATTAAATTAAAGTTTTTTTTCAATCTATCATTTATCTCTTTTATTCATTAATGTTTTCACTTATTATCTATTTTATCTATTCTATTTATTTATTTACCTTTTATCTTAAACATGTTTTTCGTAATACACGTGTCACGTTTTCTTACTTTGAGTTTTTTTAATTCTCATTTTAATAAAGTGAATTTTTTTATGAACCACAGTTTTGGTCCACTGGAGGCAGTTCTTCTCCTGTCGTTTTTTTTTCTTTTTAATAACACTTTGATTTTTTTATTATATTAAAATTATTTCTCTCATTATCCATTGATGTTTATATGTTTTATTACATAAAAACAAATGTAATATTTTCTAACATGCGTTTTTTTAGTTTATTTATTCTTACTTCAGTAAAGTGGGTTTTTTATGAACTACGGGTATTCTCCACGGGAGGGCAGTCCCGCTCCTATCATTTTCTTTTTTTCTTTCTTTATTATTTTTTATCACACTTTCATTTTATTTTTCTTCTTATTATTATATTTTAATGTTTTCTCTCATTATTGTTCTTATTAATTTGTTTCAGTATAAAAGTTATTTTTTTAATGAACCACGTATATCTTTTACGGGAGACAGTTTGCTCCTACTGTTTTCTTTTCCTTTTTTCACACTTTAATTTTCTTTTTATTATTGTATATTAAAACAGTTTCCCTCGTCATCCATTCCTAATTACATTAAATGTTTTTATTTTACTTTAAAATTAAAGTGTCTTTTCTAGTATGTAATTTATCGCTCTATTTTATTAGTTCATTAGTGTTTCACTTATTATCTCTCTTATTTATTCTCTTTATCCATGTGCTTTTATCTTAAAATTGTTTTCTCGCATCAGTGCACATATTACGTTTTCTCACTGAGTTTTTTTTAATTTTTTATTCTCATTTTAATAAAGTGATTTTTTAATAAACCACGATCTGTCGGTATCCTCCAGTGGAGATAGTGTTGCTTATGTCGTTTCTTGCTTTAATCACACTTTATTTTTTTTTTATTATTATATTAAAACATTCTTCCATTGTTCATTCCTATTTATCACTTTCATTCCTGTCTACGAGTATCCTCCACGGGAGACCGTACTTCATGCTCCTGTCCTTTCTTTTTTAATCACAATTTAATTTTCTTTGTCTATTATTATTATTATTATTATTATTATTATTATTATATTAAAATAATTTTTCTCATTGTCCATCATTTTTGTTTATTGTTTTATTACATATAACACAATGCATGTTTTTTCACTTGCGTTTTTTTCCCTCTATTCTCACTTTAGTAAAGTTATATTTTTATGAATCACGAATATTCTCTACGGGAGACATATTGTTTCCTGCCATTTTCATTTTTTCTTTCTTTTTTTGTTTTTTATTACATTTTCATTTTATATTTTTTTACCATTATTATATTGAAATATTTTTCTCATTATTCGATCTAATTAATTTGTTTGATTAGAATAGTGGTTTTTTTTTTAAATTTAATGAAGCACGTGTATCTTCCATAGGGATAGACCTGCTCCTACTATTTTTTTTTTCCTTTTTTCACATTTTAATTTTTAAATCTCAATATATTTTAAATTTATAATTATGTTAATAATGTATGGGTTACTATTTTTTATAAACATGATAACAATATGTTCTTCACATTTCATCAATTAAAATATTTGATTATATCATAAGTTAATTTTATTATAAAAATTTAATAATATATGTGAAAACGAACATCACTAGCAACCCAACGTCACCGGTGCATTCAGATGGGTACTGGGCTGGTTATTATATATAGGAGATCTGATGTGAGAGCCAAAGCGTACTGGCGTAGATCTTTAATGACAAGAGGAAGGATTCTCATTTGCATGTGCCGTGCTTGGGCCGACATGGATCCCACGACTATGACACTAATGGGGTTATGAGGCCCCATTATTTGTATCCATATGACTATGCAATAATTTTTACTCTCTAGTATCCAAACTCAATCACTGTCCAACGAGTGCCATGATCTTTCAGGCAGTGGATGGAGCTACCAAAAAATATTCATTGGCTCAAGTAATAATAATCCAAGGTAGGTTGAGAGTTGATGAGTTTATACTAGCTAGGTTGATTTGACCAAAAAAAACATACTAGCTAGGTTGAGATCAAGTTGGCCCAAAGTTTATGCATTGGAAACCTCATTATAATACCCTCCCTCCTTTTGACAAAAAAAAAAAAAAATACCTCCCTCCTTCTTCCCATGATGCCAAAGGGGAGTTTTCTGTTATAACTGTCCTATATTAAACGTATATATTATATATATGTTGCCTGGCTAGCTAGCTATATATGTAAGTACAATTAGGTTATTCCATATATCATCATAATATTAAAGCGATGACTTAGCTACCCAAGTGCTAGAGATCTAATTAAGCGGTTGTTTATTTTAAATTTGGAAAAAACATTCTCTATTTTTATTTTTTTAATTATGATTATAAAAATATCAGTTTATTTTTTATTTTTAAAATTTTGTAAAAGAAACAATGAAAACAACTTTATATTTGTCTCTATTTTATGTATAAAACTCTAAAATATGAAAAAAAAAAACTAAGTTGACATTATTTGTAACTTATAAAACTAAAAATAAAAAAACAAAAATAAAAAAATATTTTCTCAAAATATATGAGCTAATCAAGTAGCTTAGGTAAATATGGGGGACGCATATGAAGATATTATACTGGGTTATTCTTGTTAATTTTTACGATTCATAATCTCCACACGCTCGGAATCTGGATGAATATAGTAAGCTTAGCAGTCGTATATGGTTGGTATAGTCCAGTCATTATCATATGCATCTATTGAAGATGGGGAATCAAATCATCTTATATATTCTTCAATTATATTTTCTCTTCTATATTATTTCTCTAATGAAAATATAACAATCAAGTTAAAATTAAAGTTAAAACACTAACTACGTAAGAGACAGAGAGAACATTGGAGGGGATAAGGAAGAAGCTAGATAAGAAAAGAGGACACTCCATTATTCTTTTTAAACATTGCCTAAATGAAACAGAAGAGATATATATTATTTTATTGTGATCTCTTTTTAATTACCTTTAATTTACTTTTTAATAGAGCATGTATTATTTTTTTTCCCAAATTAAAAATTAATTTTTTTATTATAAATCTTTTAGTTATTGATTAAATATAATATATTAAATTTAAAATATATTTTAATTTTAATCTTTATATTTCCTAGAAAAATGCCTGATTTTGCGACTCTATATACATAAAACAAAGAACCAAAGAGTTATGACTTAGTTGGTAAACGCACACTGAGATTGTGTAAAGAACTCACGAGTTCGATTCTCACTAAACACACTCTTAGGGAGGGGGTAAGAAGACTTACCTATAATTAATTAAGCTCTGAATAGAATTGCGCCTGGTGATAAGGGATACATATGATTAACACAAAAAATAATATGTAAAACAAAGAAATAATCGAACCTCTTATGGAAAACTTTAACTTACACAAATACACATAAGATAATAAATTATACTATGCGACCATTAATTCGTGTTACATAATAACTAAACGGTATTGCTTGTCGCGGTTTTCCTCTTTGCTCGTCACATATCACTTTCCAGCTCGATCACTAGTCTTCAGCAGTAAGCACGTCCTCCTCATTAATTAATTAAAACCCTATTCCATCCAAATTGCAACTCAAAAATCAACTTCAATCTCTTCTTTCCTTTTCATAGCAATTACTCCTTTCCTTCTCATAGCAAGTACTGAAGACTTTTTCAAATTTGGTGTCAGTTCTAGTCTATTTAGAATGGAAGATAAATAAGATAATTAATTAATTAGTTAATTAATTAAGATAAACTAAAGTCATAACATCAAATAAAAACAATAGTTACTACTATTTTGTACAACAATTTATACAATCAAAAAGAAATAAAAATAAAAAAGAGTGAATGGTGAAAAATGATGGATGATATGATAGCAAAAGAAAGAGAAAAATACGTTATATTCACATGGGTTTATCTAGGGTGGACCATGGTTAATATGATCTAGAATGTAAAAATATAGTAATTTAAATGTTTAATTGCACTTTTGTTCCCCCTACTATCATCAATCCGCGATTTTGGTCCCCCTACTTTTTTTTTCGCGATTTTATCCCCCTATTATTCCAAATTCGCGATGTAGTTAAAAATTTGGTCCCCCTATACCTCCCAAGTATGTGTTAGAGGGACCAAAATCGCGAATTTGGAATAATAAGGGGACCAAAATCGCGAAAAAAAAGTAGAGGGACCAAAATCGCGGATTGATGATAGTAGGGGACAAAAAATGCAATTAAGCCTAATTTAAATTCTTGATAATCAAATTCAATGCTCATTTTGTTAATAACTAATATTAAACTGGTTTTCATTTACTATTATAAAATATTGATTGAAAAGAATAAAAACCGAATTTGTATCACCGTATAATAATTAGTAATATTTTTATTTTCGATAATTTTTGGGTAAAATATTTTTTTCAATCCTTATAAATTTAAGCATATTTAGGTTTGGTTCTCATAATTTAAAAATTAAAACCAATGTTTTGAGTTTCTCTTTTATTGAAATCACCTCAAATAAATCCTTAGCACCCCCTCTCGCTAGGGACTAAAAATACATCTGATAAAAAATACTAGAGACTAAAAACACACATGATAAAAACTAATTTGGGGTGATTTAAAAAAAAGAGAGACTCAATACACCAATTTTAAGTTATGAGAACTAAAATAAACACTACAAGAAAATTGATTTTTAGCGACAGCCAAAGAAAACCGTCGCTAAAACAGTCGTTGCTACGTAGCGTCTGCTTGCCCGACGCTAAAGTTATCCCTATACTAAAAGTCGTCGCAAAGTGAAAAGATCAAAGGTCGTCGCTAATATGTCACAGGCCGTCGCTAATGATTATATTAATTTTTAATTGAATTTAGGGTTTTATATTTATTTTTTTAATTTACGGATTTACGGTTAAATTATTATAGAAATTTAATTTTTTATTTATTTTATAAATTTATATCATATTTGTTAATGATCTAAAATATAAAGAAAAATAATAAATACTATATAAAAACACTTATATATATATATATATAAACAGTATATATACAAAGTGTATACGAAACATAATACAATAACAAAAATCACGGCTGACGGCGACAACGCTGCTGTGGTGGTGGGCCACGATCCCCATCCTCATCCACGAGCTGGTCATCCAGGTCGCCATCGTATTGCGGGGTGCGACTGAGCCTGACTGTAGCTAGTAGAACCACCTGCACTGCGCGCGAGCATCCAACACTAACTGCAACTGTTGTCGGAGTTGTGCGAAGTCCTCCTCCAACCGTGCGTACTGGGCCTGATAGTGATCAACCCTCTCTTCAGCTCGGCTAGCCTGCAGTTTTGCTTTGATGACTTCTTTGGCGCAACGCCTCGTGAGACGAATGTGGTGACCCGTTGCTCTTGCTGGTATGGGTCTGAGACTCCTGAGTGAGGCTGGTTACATTAGGACAAATGTTGGTTGACAAGTCTCCGGTGCCATAACAGTGACCTCGAGTCTTGCCACCAGCAACATCCTTCCAAATCTGTAGCTTGGTGCACCCATCAATGATGGAGTTGTCCCCTATTTGTGACTCCACCTCCCTCAAGAGGTCCTGGTAATTTGTCTGTTAAGTAGAGATAAACTTATAATTAGTTAGTTATTATATTGCAAATATATCAAATTATATAAAAAAAACTTGTAATTTGACTTACATATGTGGACCGCGCTCGGTCATCTACCCAGTCACCACCCTTTAAAAACATAATAATTAATAATTAATATTAATAGCTACATAATTACTGATAATAAATAATTAATTACTAATAATTAATAAATAACTAATAATTACTAACTACATAATTACTAATAATTAATAACTACATAATTAATAATTAATTACTAATAATTAATAACCTAATATTTAATACCTAATTACTAATAATTAATAATTAATAACTACATAATTAATAATTAATTACTAATAATTACTAAATAACTACCTATATATTTAAATACATATATAACTAAAATAACTACTTACATAATTAAATAACTAACTACATAATATATAACTATAATTAAAAAATATTAATCAATTAAATAATTACCTGAACGGCGACGGATGATGGTGGACGGCGGAGGAGGAAGATGGAGGAAGGACAGAGGGATATAAATTCATATTTTTCCTTAAATTAAACTCAAATATCATATACCAACGATGGTTGGTTCAAGTAGTACATACTTGATTTCCCTTAAGTAAGGTCTTGGGTTCGAGTCTTGTGGATGGAAAAAATCCCCGCTGGGAGAGCTAACCCCACCATAATGTGGATGTTCTCGGCTCGAATAGGATTGCCTCTCTAACTCAAATAATCATATATATATATATATATATATAAATCATTTTGATAAAAAATGATTTATTCACTTTTAATAATAATATGTAGGTTGGATTGTGTGTAAAAATTTAAAGTGTATGAAAGTTACAAAACTCAACACAATATAATATAATTGTATGCGACAATTAAAAATTAATATAATATGGATCAAATAATATCATCACCATTTTTTTTAATACCAACCTAAAGTTGTAAGAGCAACTCCCGGAGTTGCTTACTCTTTTTTTTCCAATAATGTCATCATCATTGGAGCAATGCTGAAGTGGTAAAAAAAAAAAAGATGATACTGGTAGGATCTCTTCTCTTGGGCTGGGTTTGAAGTTATTTGTGGTCTTTGTAGATGCCATTTTGGGCTGCCTTTCGGCTTTTCAATGACATGACTTTCATGACAAAACAAAAAAAAAGACCGGCCTAAACATAAGGCTACTAATGGTGTGTTTGTTAGTTTGTATTACGGCCTGAAATGTACATTCACGGCTTTCCGAGGCACGTTTTCTTCCCAAGTAACATTGTGTTATTTTGAATTGAACGTGTACTTCGACAAAAAAAAAAAAAAAAAAAGAATTGAACGTGTATCCAAAGCTTTCAAACAACACTCCAAACAAGCAATAAAACAATTATTTGAGGTCCCTAAAAGGGAGAGCCTTGGAATTTTTATTATTAATTATTAATATTTTTTAAAAAATTAAAAAAATTAATAAGTTGATAAGTAATATTAGGAATAAATATTTTTTAAATACAAATCCTTATATTACTTTAACTCAAATTCTTAATTTGTTAATATTTTAATTTTTTATTATTGGACTTTATTATAAATTGAAATTGAAATACTAAACAAATTTTATTATGAAATTTTATTAAGTAATTTGCAACTTTAAAACTTGAAGATATATAAATTTTAAATAAAATCATAATAATTTTAATAAATTATTTCAATAGATTTATAGCTTCCTTATTTATCTCATTAATTTAATTTGATATTAATTAAAAAAAATGTTAAACACGCTCGTAAATTTCTTCAATACCAATAATGTTAAATATACATACACACCTTTAGTTCACATAATTTATTATTAATTTCTCAATTCACATAATTTATTTCTATACTTTATTTTTTTTATAATGGAGAATATTTCATCTTTGTTATTTATACATATTTTTATAAATATTATTTCTCACAAATATTTTTATATTATTTTTTATTTTAAAAATATATTGCAATGCATATGTAGTTAGTCTAAGACGTAATTTTACATAACAAGAGATATAAAAGATAATATTTAAATCAAATTGTAATAATTATATTATATTATTTTATTTTAATTAATTTTAAAGATTTGATCTTAAAATTTACTATAGGCTCATATTTATGTTGGATCGGTGCTGGTGGAATTGGAATTGACCCTGATACCCACTATTTAAGAATAATAAAATAAAAATGAAATAACGGAATGCAACATTGGAGATGATCTAAATTTAAATAAATGAGGTGAGAGTTTAAAGCTTTTTTTTTGTTACAAAGAAAGTAAAAGATAAAGGAAAACAAACTACACAGAGCTATCAGAGCTCAAAATATCCAAGACCTCAACTGGAGGAGTCTTCCAAAACTGAGAGATCCTATCACTTCTAGTACTAGACTTAGAAAGATAATCCGCTAGCGTATTCGCTTCACGCAGAATGTGAGAAATAAATGTAAACCTCTCACAACTTGGCTTTTTGACCGTACAGGGGTGAAAAAAAAATTAATTACTAAAATAATGTGACAAAAATATATTTACCAAAGTGGGGTGAATTTTACCACGGTGGAAGGCTAATGCGCTAACTGGGTTGGCGCATCAAGATGCGCCAAGTCATCAACCCAGTTAGCGCATCATGTAGGAGAAAAATATTTGCATGATGCGCTAACTAGGTTGGCGCATCAAGATGCACCAACCCAGTTAGCGCATTACTTCTGTGTATTCGTTTTTAAAATTTTTTTAAACTTAATTGTGTCGTTTCATTTACAGAGAATATATTCTCGAATATATTCTTGTACCGTTAATAGAATATATTCTCAGAATATATTCCAGAATATATTCGTCTGTAAATATATGTCTATGTGATGTAATGGATTAGATGGAAATGATAGTTTTAATGGTCATGGATATCTGTCCGAAAAAGAAGGAGCATGCCACTATAAATGAGAGCAGATTCAGTTGGCCAGAAGTCTAACAACTTGTGTTATTTTTGTGGTCTGGTTTATGTGCAATTACAACTTGCATTTATTTTTTCGTGTATTAGTTTGCGTATTTGTTAGTAATACAAAATGAGTCAAATTATTACTTTTATTTATTGGAATGGTAAAAAGTATGAAGGTGTGCAAGGTATAATGTTTGAAGGTGATAAAAGACTATTCATATAAAAAGAGGAATTAGTTTTAATTTTTGAAGAGGAAGATTCGTAAAAAAAAAAAAAAAAAAAAAAAGACCAGCCTAAACATAAGGCTACTAATGGTGTGTTTGTTAGTTGTATTACGGCCTGAAATGTACATTCACGGCTTTCCGAGGCACGTTTCTTCCCAAGTAACATTGTGTTATTTTGAATTGAACGTGTACTTCGACCAAAAAAAAAAAGAATTGAACGTGTATTCAAAGCTTTCAAACAACACTCCAAACAAGCAATAAAACAATTATTTGAGGTCCCTAAAGGGGAGAGCCTTGGAATTTTTATTATTAATTATTAATATTTTTTAAAAAATTAAAAAAATTAATAAGTTGATTAGTAATATTAGGAATAAATATTTTTTAAATACAAATCCTTATATTACTTTAACTCAAATTCTTAATTTGTTACTATTTTAATTTTTTATTATTGGACTTTATTATAAATTGAAATTGAAATACTAAACAAATTTTATTATGAAATTTTATTAAGTAATTTTGCAACTTTAAAACTTGAAGATATATAAATTTTAAATAAAATCATAATAATTTTAATAAATTATTTCAATAGATTTATAGCTTCCTTATTTATCTCATTAATTTAATTTGATATTAATTAAAAAAAATGTTAAACACGCTCGTAAATTTCTTCAATACCAATAATGTTAAACATACATACACACCTTTAATTCACATAATTTATTTATTAATTTCTCAATTCACATAATTTATTTCTATACTTTCTTTTTTTATAATGGAGAATATTTCATCTTTGTTATTTATACATATTTTTATAAATATTATTCCTCACAAATATTTTTATATTATTTTTTATTTTAAAAATATATTGCAATGCATATGTAGTTAGTCTTAGACGTAATTTTACATAACAAGAGATATAAAAGATAATCTTTAAATAAAATTGTAATAATTATATTATATTATTTTATTTTAATTAATTTTAAAGATTTGATCTTAAAATTTACTATAGGCTCATATTCATGTTGGATTGGTGCTGGTGGAATTGGAATTGACCCTGATACCCACTACTTAAGAATAATAAAATAAAAATGAAATAACGGAATGCAACATTGGAGATGATCTAAATTTAAATAAATGAGGTGAGAGTTTAAAGCTTTTTTTTTTGTTACAAAGAAAGTAAAAGATAAAGGAAAACAAACTACACAGAGCTATCAGAGCTCAAAATATCCAAGACATCAACTGGAGGAGTCTTCCAAAACTGAGAGATCCTATCACTTCTAGTACTAGACTTAGAAAGATAATCCGCTAGCGTATTCGCTTCACGCAGAATGTGAGAAATAAATGTAAACCTCTCACAACTTGGCTTTTTGACCGTACAGGGGTGAAAAAAAATTAATTACTAAAATAATGTGACAAAAAATATATTTATCAAAGTGGGGTAAATTTTACCACGGTGGAAGGCTAATGCGCTAACTGGGTTGGTGCATCAAGATGCGTCAACCCAGTTAGTGCATCATGGAGGAGAAAGATATATAGGAGCGCATCCTATATATCTTTCTCCTTGCATGATGCGCTAACTGGATTGGCGCATCAAGATGCACCAACCCAGTTAGCGCATTATTTTTGTGTATTCGTTTTTAAAAATTTTTTAAACTTAATTGTGTCGTTTCATTTACAGAGAATATATTCTTGTACCGTTAATAGAATATATTCTTAGAATATATTCCAGAATATATTCGTTTGTAAATATATGTCTATGTGATGTAATGGATTAGATGGAAATGATAGTTTTAATGGTCATGGATATTTGTCCGAAAAGAAGGAGCATGCCACTATAAATGAGAGCAGATTCAGTTGGCCAGAAGTCTAACAACTTGTGTTATTTTTGTGGTCTGGTTTATGTGCAATTACAACTTGCATTTATTTTTTCGTGTATTAGTTTGCGTATTTGTTAGTAATATAAAATGAGTCAAATTATTACTTTTATTTATTGAAATGGTAGAAAGTATGAAGGTGTGCAAGGTATAATGTTTGAAGGTGATAAGAAGGCTATTCATATAAAAAGAGGAATTAGTTTTAATTTTTTGAAGAGGAAGATTCACAAAAAATTTAATCTTTCAAAATATCAAATTGTGTCTAGTCTAACGTGTAGGTTTTTAACATCACAAAACCCCACCACATATATAGGTCTTCAAATATGTGATGATGAAGATGTGGAGTGCATCATCCAGGTTTTCGAGCAACAATCATTGATGGCTGTTCTTGAATTATATGCAGAGATTGACAATGTTGGTAGTTCATCTTCACCCGTCCAACCCGTTCAATTGGATACGCAACTCTCAATGGGGATTGAAGATCATCATGTATATGTATCAGGAAGTGTGACAATTGAGGACACCAACATTCTTGATCGTGAAGCTTATGAGAATGTGGACAGAGAATGTGACGATAGTGAGGATGAGGAAGATGAAGGCTAAGTCCCAGAGGGAGATTCATCTGATACAGATGTGGGGGATGACTTTGATGCAGTTGTTGATCATGTAATCCCCCCCCCCCACGTTTATGGGGAATTCACCTGATACTTTGTCAAATCAGGATCAACCTGAACCACATGAAGGTAATCAGTAATATTTAGATATTTCTTTTTTTTTTTGTACATTAGTAATCCTATGATTTGGTCCATGTTTGTAGGTGGAATAGAAGCTCCTTATTGGAATTTAACTCCTCACTATAAGGGAATAAATTGGGACCACCCTGATCAGGAGATAGAATTTCCTGGCTTGGATGTGCCGGGATCATGGAAAGTTGGAGATGAGTTGTATGTTGGATTACGTTTTGATAGTAAACAGTCTGTCCAAATGGCCATTAAGCATTACTCCATGAAGATACACCAGACCTACTATGTAGTCGAATCAAAGCCTACTTATTTGACCTTGAAGTGTCCAAATTATTCTGAAGGTTGTCCATGGCGGATGAGAGCAATGTTAGGTAAGAAATCAAATAAATGGATCATCTCTAAATGGGGAGGTCGACATACCTGCAGGTCGACATACCTGCATGAATGCAATGCTATCTCAAGATCACCAAAAATTGGATTCAGAATTTGTATCCACCTGCATCTTCGGTATGATAATTTTCATTTGCGTAAAAATATTTATATTATTCTATTTCATGAAATGTTATTGCATGATACTTATAATGAAAAGTTGTTATTTTGATGTAGGCATGGTTGCTATAGATCCATCAGTTCCCATTTCGTTGATTCAAGAAAGGATCAAAGGACAATTTGGTTACTCCATCTCGTATAGAAAGGCCTGGAAAGCTAAACAGAAAGCGATAGTGAGGGTGTACGGCGATTGGGATGAGTTGTATGAACAACTGCTTAGATGGTTGGAGAAAATGGTATTATACTCCCCTGGATCTACTTATATAATTGAAACGAGGGAGTTTGTATTTAATAATGCAGTGGACCCTCGTTTCCGTACCTTTCATAGAGTTTTCTGGACTTTTAAACAATGTGTAGATGCCTTCAATTTTTGCAAGCCAGTGTTACAAATTGATGAAACATTCTTGTATGGGAAATATCGGGGGACTCTTTTAGTCGCCACCACTCAAGATGGAAACACTTGTGTGTTGCCAATTGCATTTGCTATTGTCGAAGGAGAGATATTGGAGGCTTGGTCGTGGTTCCTGTCTAATATACGTGCACATGTGACCCAAAAGCAATGAATATGTCTTATATCTGATCGACATGTGAGCATAAAATCAGCTGTAGCAAGATCCCCTGCGTGGCAGCCTCCAAATGCGTATCATGTTTATTGCATTCAGCATTTTGCGAGCAATTTCAACCACAAATTTAAAAATGCAAAACTTAAAGCAGACCTTCTAAAATTGGGTAATTGTGTTGATTAATTTTATTATATATTTATCGGATTTTCTTTACATGTCTAACAATTTTCCCATATTGATTGTAGGGTATACGCCATGTATCCATCAGTTTGAAAGGAATTTGAACAACTTTCGTGAAACAAGTCCAGAAATTCAAAGATGGATTGATGACATCTCTAAAGAAAAATGGAGTCTCGCACACGACTACAAAGGCCGTAGGTATGGACACATGACGACTAACCTGTCCGAGGCTGTGAATAAGATATTGAAAGGGGCTAGAAATTTGCCAATAACAGCACTAGTCAAGTGTACATATGCACGACTAGTAGAGTATTTTGTGAGGCGTGGGGCTGAAGCTCAATTTGAGATATCTTCTGGACGCAGATACTGCAGAAAGTTCACACATTTGTTCAGCAAAAATCAAGAAGATGCATGTTCTCATCGAGTGCAGAGATATGACATCCACTTCTTTTGCAAGTTGGTTTTTTGGGCGTGGCTTTATTTGATTTTTTTCAAATAGATCATACATTGATAACCGCTTTGGTGGAAAGATGGAGGCCGGAGACACACACCTTTCACATGCCACAGGGTGAGTGTACCATCACCCTACTAGATGTTAATTTTCAGCTTGGTTTAAAAGTTGATGGTGAACCTGTCACGGGTGTCACCTACGCAAATTGGCAGCCTCTAGTGCAAGAATTGTTGGGCGTGGCTCCATCAGAGGCGGAACTGCAAGGAGGACGTCTCAAAATGAAGTGGCTTAATCAACATTTTGGTGACTTTAATGTCCACGCCCATGATGAAATACAAATAGAACGATATACTTGGGCGTTTATATTACGTATTATGGGTGGTTTATTATTTCCAGATTATTCAGGTACGTGGGTGCCTCTGAGATATTTACTGTTACTAGCCAATTTTAAACAGGCTGGCTCATACAATTGGGGGTCAGCTGTTCTTGCATACTTGTACCGAGAATTATGTAAAGCCATTGACTACAACCGTAAGGAGATTGGTGGAGCATGCGTTCTCCTACAATTGTGGGCCTGGATGCTTTTCCCATCTATCGCCCCTCAACCTCCACAACCAAATCCTAAGGTGCCACTTGGTGAAAGGTGGTCAGGAGGAAAAACTTTTACCGTTCAACACGGAACACTCGAATACTATCGAAACATGTTCAATAGGATGGAGAGTTCAGATGTTAGTATTTCTTTACTTATAAACATTATTCAAATACAATGATATTTATATTTTCTAACTTATTGTGCAATGTCTGCAGATTGTCTGGTTTCCATACACAAGGGAAATGGTTATTCAGCTCCCACCATATTGTTTGGAGGGGAGTAATATATGGCGAGCAGTTGTGCCACTCATTTGCTTTCATATTATTGAGTGGCATCAGCCAGACCGTTGTATGCGCCAGTTTGCTATGGTGCAACATATCCCACGCCCTCCATCACAACCAGATCACCTGCATGATGTCACTTTAAAAGGAAAGACCGCTGAGAATTGGCGTGACAAACATGCCATATATGTGACCCAATGGGATCAGCGGGTGAATTACTGTTGGACAAATGAGGAGTGTCGTGGCAAATTCAACCTCCCATCCAATTCTGAGTATATGGTGTGGTACTAGAAGCACACCAGACGTTGGATTAGTCAATCAAATGCAAAGACTGGCAACATGGTATATTTGTTTTATATTTTTTTACGATCATTCTAATAATATCATGACACAGATACAGACTGATTTTAGCATTTTTGTTTTGGTTCTTGCCACAAATTGATACTTTGGAGCGCATGTATTTTACTATGACATCGGAAGGGGAGAGTACTTTCTCATTTGCAAACATGCGTTCAGAAATTAGTCATTGCCTGCAGATTTGTCGTTCAGTTGACAGAATAACATCACCTGCAGTATCTGCTCCAGAACCATCTCACCCTGCACAAGAATCACAAGTAACCACTGACAACCCTGCAGGACGAGTGGAAGGAAAAAGACTTCATCGCTGTCGTAGACGAGTTCCACATGAACAACTCACAATCCCTCAGGCACCACAACCTGAATCAGGAATGTATTATGTACCTCCTGTTGATCCTTTTCAACCTGTTTCTTCATATTATTATCCGTCTCAGCCTTCGCCTCCACATATGCCTTCTCCAAATTTTAATAATCCACCTCCATATTCAATGGGGGAATGTTATATGCCCACACCTCCGATAAATATTACTCCACCAGTGTATACCCATCCAGGTGGATCACATTCAACACCCAATCGTTGGATTGATTAATGGCAAAATGCTCCAATGATGTCACCAGCATCGGGTGGGTTCACACACCAGGGCAGCTCTTCCACACAACATGAACCACCGGGCCTTGGTTTTAACTTAAATGAATCATTTGCCCAAGAAGCACGTGCATCTCAAAACATAGTGGAAGGTGAAGAAGACGACCCAGAACCAAGAAGAAGCCCACCTCGGGATGCTAGGAATCGACGACGACATTGTATTCTCTCACCATTCCCCCCAAATAATTAACTTGTATTAATTAACGTAATTTATTTAGTTCAAATTATTTTGATGTAAGATTTTAAGTTAAGGTTGAAATCGAACGTTGTTATTCTACGTGTTTTTTAAACATTTATTAAATATAATTTATTATTTTTGAGAAATCATCTTGATGCGCCAACACAGTTAGCACATCATGTTAAGGGAAAGATATATAGGATGCGCTAACTGAGTTAGCACATCCTATATATCTTTCTCCTTACATGATGCGCTAACTGGGTTGGTGCATCGAGATGCGCTAACCCAGTTAGCACATTAGCCTTTCATCGTGGCAAAATTCACTTGACTTTGGTAAATATATTTTTGGTCACATTATTTTAATAATTAATTTTTTTTCACCTCTGAACGGTCAAAAAGCCCTCACAACTTCTTCAGCATGACCTTGACTTGACCAAGTAAAGCCTCAATCACACCAACAGAGGAGGAAATTGGACGCTCATCCTTCAGGAGATGGATGACTTCCGGTGAATCCGTTTCACAAAGGATACATCTATGGTTTTGCTCCCACGCGTACTGCAACCCAACTTGAAGAGCTAATAGTTCCGCTTCAATGACGCTACCATAGTTGCAGCGTTCAGAAAACCCCCCAAATCCAATGACCATCAGAATCCCGCAAGACCCCTCCAATTCCCATGGAACGAGTTGTAGGATTGAAACTTCCATCCACGTTTAATTTTGGGCAGGACCACCAAAGCGCAGTTGAGGATGGAGATGGAACTGTATCCAGGGCAACTTGGAGTTGAATATCTTCCCGCATCATCAAAATTTGTCGAATGATAAAATCCAAAGACCAAGGAGTCAATTCAAAGACAAACTGGTTTCGCCCTCTCCAAATCCACCAACTGACAAGAAGAGACTTTCATGCTTCCCCTTGATGTGAGTTGCAAGCCATGGAAATATATCAGAAGCAAAGAAAGTGTTGTGAACATTAAAACCCAAGCGCTCCCACACAGTTGTAGCAAACTCAAAATCTCTAAGGTAATGAATAACAGTTTCTGGGAAGTTATGGCAGCGTGGGCAAGTCGCATCAGTCCTCATTCCCTATGATGGAGGACGCTTTTGGTTGGAAGGGAATTGTGAAGAGCAAGCCAAATTGTGAATCGCACCTTCTCTAGAGCTTGAGCTCTCCAAATCCAACGCCAAGGTCTAGGGGGAAGATGGGTAATATTCTGATGCTGAAGCCAAGTGTACCCATTCTTGGGAGCATAAACCTCATTATTGCTATGGGACCAAGTCCACGCGTCTGGACCAGCAAAGAGGGAAGGTGGAGGTGTCAACCTAGTGATTGCCTCAATGACAAAGTCAGTAAGGGGCATTGCCAGCGATGAGAGAGACCAAGCACCATTCGCCTATAAATCCTTGACCTGCAGGGTAGTGTAAGAGATATGAACGTAAGGAAGCTTGTGGCAGAGTTTACCTGACCCAGTCCAATCATTATACCACACAGAAGAAGAGCCGCTGCCAAAACGCATAAAAAACCCCTCTTTTAGAGACTCCTTAGCATGGACGATGCTTCTCCAAATAACATAAGAAATTGGAGGGGCTGTGGCACTAAGGATTGAATCATTTCGTAGATACTTGTGGGATAAAGTCTTCACCCATAAACTATCTTTCCCCTGGATGATGCTCCAGACTAGCTTTCCCAGTAAAGACACATTAGTGAGGCGTGCTTTTCGGATGCCAAGGCCACCATCTCTTTTTGGAAGAGAAATCTTATTCCACCCCACTAAATGGATACCCCGCTGATCATTAGGCTTGGACCAGATGAAGTTGCGGACCATACTATCAATATGATCACAAATGTGGGAAGGGAACCACATAAATTGCATGGTATGAATAGGGAGAGAAGTAAGTACTGAATTTGCTAAACATGTCTTACCAACTTTATTAAGAAGGTTGCACTTCCATCCTGCTAACCTCTACGAGATTTTCTCAATGATAGGAGCAAACACCTGCCTGCTGACCCGTCCACCAACAAGAGGGAAGCCCAGGTATCTACCAAGGTCAGATACTGGACGAATGGTTGCAAGAGAAGAAAGCTGGGTCTTGGTTGCATTAGGGACACACGTGGAGCACATCATCTTGGATTTAGTGGTGTTGACTTTAAGACCGGATACGTTGCGAAAATCAGTAACGGTATCCGCTACCAACTTCACTTGGTTGGGATTGGCTTGGTTGAACAACAAGAAGTCATCTGCAAACAGTAAGTGAGTAATACCTGGTCCACCTCTAGATAAATGGATAGGCTTCCAATAACCACCATCAGACTTGTGTTGGATTAGAAGGGATAGCCGCTCCATGCAAAGGACAAAGAGTTATGGGGACATTGGATCCCATGCCTTAAGCCTCTTGAAGGGGAGAAGCTGTCTAATTTAACCCCATTCCAAAGAATAGAAAGGCCAGATGAACGGACACACTACATAATTAAAGTAATAATCCGTTGGGGAAAATTAAAAAATACCAGAGTCTCTTGAAGGAAGTCCCAGTTTAGGCGGTCATACACTTTCTCTAGGTCTACCTTAAAAGCTAGAACTCCATTTTTAGCTTTAGAGTGATGCATGTAATGAACCACCTCTTGGGCCAGAATGTAATTATCATATGCACTCCGCTTTGGAAGGAAACTGCTTTGGAGAGGGCCAATGAGCTTATCAAGAAAGGGGCAAACTCTATTCACTAAAACTTTCATAATTAATTTGTACATGACATTGCACAAACTAATAGGGTGAAAGTCTTTTAAAGAGGTAGGTCCATCTATTTTGGGAATAAGTACTATCAGAGTTTCAACTAGAGACTCATGAGATTTACCCATGCGAAAAGCATCATGAACTAGGGTAAAGACATCATCTTCGGTGATATTCCAATATTTTTTGAAAAACATTGGTTGAAACCCATCCACCCCTGTGGCTTTGTAGGAATCCATATGTTGTAGAGCTCGATACACTTCATCTTTGGTGACATCCTTCAACAAATCTTCATAATTCTCAATATCAAGCTGTGGACCTAGATGATGGGAAAGGGGTAGAGGACGACCCTGGTGGGAGGTACCAAAAAGGGACTTATAGAAATTCAAGGTTTCTCTCCTCATGATTGAGTCTTTGGTACACCAACTTCCACCATCTAAACGTAAGCCATGGATATGGTTGCGGTTGCTCCTCACAACCGTTTGAGAGTGAAATAACTTAGTATTTCGGTCTCCAAATCTCACCCATTTCTCACGTGATTTCTGAAACCAAAATAGTTCTTCCCTGTGCAGTAGGATCCCATACCCTTTCTAGAGTTGTTTTCCCAAAGTCAAGAGGTTAGTGGAGTCATTTCTCTCCCAGCTTCTCTGGACCCCTCTAAGTCGAGCTTCCACCTTGCATTTGTCTTTAAAAATGTTCCCAAATCTTTGCTTGTTGAAAACAATGGAATCTTCACGGACCTTGGAGATACTCCTTAGAACGTTGCCACCCCTAGGCACGCTGCACTACATCAACATAATCAACATCAGTACTCCATATAGCCTGAAAACGGAATGGCTCTCTCCATGCTTAGGAATAAGTTTGTTGAAACAGAGAAGCAAGGGAGAATGGTCAGAATGGTGAAGACATAGAGTCTCCACATAGGCTTCTGGGAATCGAAGACGCCAAGGTAAATTATTGAATGCTCGATCAAGACGTTTGGCGATAGGAACATAACCTTCTGCACGACGAAACCAAGTGAATTTACTCCTAGTAAAGCCCAGATCAATCAGATTACAATTATCTACCCAACTAGAAAATCTAGCAGCCCTGTTAGCCAAGAACGCCCCTCCTCTAACCTCAGATGGATGGATAATTTCATTGAAATCTCCAATGAGTACCCACGGTTGAGCATGATTTCTGTGCAAATTGTAGAGGTGGTCCCATAATCTTTCTCTATTTCTAGGCACTGGGCTTGCATAAATAGCTGACCCCATCCAAGAAAATTGCCCAATGGTGCAGCTGAAGGTCACTGCTTGATGGAAAATATCTATGATATTAATATGAATATTCAAGGAGCTATCCTTCAAAACCCATATCCCCCTGAGTGGTGCTAGGCTTCAATTATACAACAACGAGCAAAGCCTAAACCTTCCCAAAACTTCTCTTCCTGCTGGAACTAACAGTGTCTCTCAAAAAGGAAGAGAAGGATGATGAGCAGAAATAAGTTGTTTTGCAAAACGCTTCCCCCTCATACTCTTAGCACCCCGTATATTCCACGCTAGAATAGACAATTCTTTTGCACTATGCCAGAATTGGGCTTTTACCGCGCCCAAATTAAGTCGGTTACAACAAGTAACCGAGATAAAATGTAGGAAACTGATAAAGTACCGTGGTTCCGAAAATGAACCGTGGTAATAGAAATAAAGTTGTATTTTTTTTAAGTTTTAGAA
This sequence comes from Sesbania bispinosa, assembly GCA_026901365.1. Lineage (NCBI taxonomy): Eukaryota > Viridiplantae > Streptophyta > Magnoliopsida > Fabales > Fabaceae > Sesbania > Sesbania bispinosa. The sequence goes on along the minus strand of QLOH01000926.1, from coordinate 237,271 downwards.
GAAATGACCGCGGTTGCTAACCGGAACCGCAGTAAATAGCTTGAAATTATAAATTAACGCGGTTCTGTTTCGCAATCGCGGTAGTTATGTTTTAAATTTTAATTTTTTTTAAAAAATTTCTTTTAGAATTTACCCCGGTTCCAAAAAGGAACCGCGGTGTTTTGTATTAAACATAACCTGTCCCTTTCCTCACGAGCAAAAACCCAAAATCTGAGAAAGCAAAACCCTTCTTCCTCCCAAGTCTCGCCGTTGCCGTCGTGTAACGTCCTAATTTCTAAATTAAAAAATAATGTCTGTTGGGAGCACCATTTCCAAATTTTTGAAATTATTTCGTGCATTTGTAGTATCGCTATACAATTACAATCAACCGCTTAAGTAATCCCAACATTTACATAAGCTCAAATACAATGAATAAGGAGTAATCTCACTGATAACAACATGTATATGCCAACTAGGGCTCAATACATCAAAGTCAATAGGCAACAGGATAAAGCTATACATGTGTCCTGAATGTCAAAATACAAACCAAAGGCTCCACATGTACTGCCCTATCCTATCAAAATACATCAGAAGCATTCCTATACAAAAAGGTTAAATACATCATAATCTATTAAAAAGAAGGAAATCATCATTGCATTCAACCAACCCCTACCGATCTCCATTGGCCTGCTGAGGACCCTGCACATCTGAAAGTAAATTCCCACAGCGTGGGATGAGACTAACGTCCCAGTGAGGTGACAAAATGTGCATGTGTGGGAGATAAAAGTTCAATGATATGCATCAACAATAATAACACAAGTCCTAAAAATCATACGTGCAGTCACAAATAACAATGTTAGTCCTGAAGTGTTTTACCCAACACTCAAGGGTTCTTTCCACTTGACATGAGGCTAGACTGAGCTCAGACTAACAGGAACCGTCGTTCCTGAAGGCCATAAGACCTTACCTAATTAACCTGATAGATTCAAACATGATTACTTGCTTCCTTTAACATAAGTCCATGAACCAAGACAAAGTCTTAAAACATGAGTCCATGGACCAAATCTTGTTTATTAACATGAGGTCAAGAGATCCAAGTCTATTACATGAGGCCATAAAACCCAAAAGTGTGTTCCATGAGGCCATAAGACCCAAAACCTCTCCTTTTTCATAGTTAGGGTTAGGAACAAGAAACATCATCAATAATCATATAAATGATGAAAATAAACATGAGGATAACTCTTTCATAGCATATTCCATAAACCCTAACTTGCCTAGGGCACATGTGTTGTTTAGTCTAGCATACCATAATCAAACATTCACACCAACCAACAAACAATCATTCATAAATAACTAGAAGAAAAGGAATAGAAGAAGTGGGATCATGAAATGAAAGCTTCCTAGCATGAGAGTGAGTGTGTGGTCACACTCACCTTGAAGTGGATGAAAAGGTTGAGAAGGAAGGATGTTGAAGATGAGGAGAGCGAAAGGAGAACTTGATCTTGATGGTTGAGGACCTTCCTTGAGCTCCAATGGAACTTTCTCTCTACTTCTCTCTCTCTAAAAAGGGGGTGAAAGATAATTAATGGTGGTGCCCTAAAATGAAATCATCATTAAAAGCTGATTCGCGAGCTCTCGCTCAAGCGAGAGTCTGCTAGATTGAGCGAGGAAAAGGAAGCGATATTCTCGCTTGGGCGAGAGATTTCTCGCTTGAGCGAAATTCGCATAATAAAATCCCCAAACCTCTCTGACTTTGCCTCGCTCAAGCGAAGCCTCCTCGCTTGAGTGAGCGCAACTCGGAGAGCAACTCAATTTTTATGTTCCGAATTGTGCTTGGGCGCTGGAATTTCTCCCAAGCAATCATTTCAGTAACCAATCATTTTGATTCTTACTGATATTCTCGCTCAAGCGAGACTTCCTCGCTTGAGCGAGAGCGCCAGGATACAATTTTTCTGGTTTCTCCCTTATGCTCAAATTCCCTAATTCCTTTATGAACATTAAATTCCATTATTACTTATACTCATTAAAATGATTGGATTTGGGATGTTACAATTCTACCCCCTTAAAACAATTTTGTCCCCAAAATTGGCTAGAGAAAAAGTAACTCAAAAACCTTTTACCTCAACTGAAAAATTTAGAAATTGAACGCGAAGATCCTCCTCCTTTTACCAGGTTGCCTCCTCAGGTGACTGACCCTCCAAAGCACCTTTACTAACGGGATGGTGTTGTTCCTAAGGGTTTTGATACTTTGTCTATAATCTGTGCAGGCCTTGCAGGGATCGTCAGATCTTCCCTTAATTGTACTGATTATGAGCTTATGATGTGGGAAGGGTCATAGACATATTTTCTGAGTTGTTAGACATGGAATACATCATGAATATTGACCAAGTGGGGTGGAAGGGCGATTCTATATGCGAGGGGACCAATCCTCTGCAAGATTTGGAAAGGACCGACAAAACGGGGATTCAACTTCTTGGCTTTAATAGCCCTACCAATGCCGGTGATGGGAGTGACCTTCAAAAACACATGATCACCTTCCTTGAACTCTAGGTCTCTCCTCCTCCTGTCAGCATAACTTTTCTGCCGGCTTTGGGCAGTTACCAGTTTCTCCCTAATCCTCTTAATCTTCTCCGTGGTTTCCGGCACCAACCCCGAACCTAACAGACCTTTCTCTCCTACCTGACACCAACACAGGGGTGACCTACACGTCCTACCATACAAGGCCTCATAGGGTGCCACACCTATACTACTGTGAAAGTTGTTGTTGTAGGCAAACTCTATGAGTGGTAGGTGCCTATCCCAACTACCTTTCTCCTCTAAAACACAAGACCTAAGCATGTCCTCTAGGGTTTAGATGGTTCTCTCTGACTTTCCATTAGTCTAAGGGTGGTAAGTGGTGCTAAACTTCAGTTTAGTACCGAAAGCCTGGTGTAAAGCATTCCAAAACGTAGAGGTAAACTTAGGATCTCTATTTGACACTATGCTAGAGGGTACACCATGAAGCTTCACAATCACCTTGATGTATAGGTCTTCTAATTTGGTTAAAGGGTAGGTTGCCCTGATTGGTAGGAAATGGGCTGACTTGGTCAGCCGGTCCACTACAACCCATATGGCATCAAAGCCTGCTAGGACCCTAGGTAGCCCCATGACAAAGCCCATAGCTATGGCCTCCCACTTCCACTCGGGAATCTCTAAAGGTTGGAGTTTACCTGAGGGTTTTTGGTGTTCTATTTTAACCTTCTGACATATAAGGCACCTAGAAACAAACTCAGCTACCTCCCTCTTCATTCCGTCCCACCAAAACATTCTCCTCAAGTCTTGTTACATCTTGGTGATACCAGGATGCACCGTGAACCTGCTCCTATGAGCTTCCTCCAAAATCTCCCTTCTCAAACTACCCCCTTAGAGACGCAGACTCTCCCTTGGAAGAGAATCATCCTGTCCCCTGACTCGAAAAACCCTGGGTGTCCCTTCCGGGACTGGAGCTCTAAGTCTGAGGCTTGTGCCTCCCTAATCCTACCCCTCAAGTCATTGGTTATCTCAAGCCTAAAAAGCCTCATACTATCTCCTTCAAAACTCACTTCCAGCCTCAGGTTCCTAAATTCTTCCAGCAACTCTAACTCGTGCATCATCATGGATGACGCATGTAAGGATTTCCTACTCAAGGCATTGGCCACAACATTGGCCTTGCCCAGGTGGTACCTAAGCTCAAAATCATAGTCCTTCAAAAAATCCATCCATCTCCTTTGCCTCATGTTGAGTTCTTTTTGATCAAAGAGATATTTCAAACTCTTATGATCACTAAAGACCTCAAACCTCACACCATAAAGGTAGTGCCTACACACTTTGAGAGCGAACACCACTGCTTCTAATTCTAAGTCATGAGTTGGATAGTTCTCCTCATGGGTCTAAGTTTTCTAGAGGCATAGGCTACTACCCTCATGTCCTGCATCAAAACACAGCCTAAACCTTTCCCCGAGGCATCACTGTACACTTCAAAGGATTTGGTCAAATCCGGCAAAACCAAAATCGGGGTGGTGGTCAATCTCTCCTTGAGTTCCATAAAACTCTTTTCACACTTCTCATCCTAAACAAAAGCATGGCCCTCATGGGTCAGCCGGGTGAGAGGTAGGGCACTGGGAAAACCCTTTAATGAACCTCCGGTAGTAACCGGCTAAACCCAAGAAACTCCTAACCTCAATAATTGGCTTAGGCCTCTCCTAGCCAATTACCGCCTCTATCTTACTAGGGTCTACTGACAGACCCTCCCTGGATATAACATGCCCTAGGAAATGAACCCTATCCATCCAAAATTCGCATTTCTCAGGGCTGGCAAACAACTTCTTCTCCTTCAACACCCCTAGAACTATCCTAAGATGCTGCTCGTGCTTCTCTAAGGTTTGGGAATAGATAAGAATGTCGTCGATGAACACAACGATAAACTTATCCAAGTATGGCCTGAAAACCCGATGCATGTAGTCCATGAATATGGTCGGAGCATTGGTTAAGCCAAAAGGCATCACCAAATACTCATAATGCCCATACCTAGTCCCGAAAGCAGTCTTGGGGATATCCTCACTCTTGATCTTAATCTGATGGTACACTTGTTAGGACCACAGGAAACACTAGAAGGGGGTTGAATAGTGTTTTATAAACCTTTGTAGATTTTCATAAAACCTTTTAAACAAGCAAAACTGATTTAAAAATATTTGGTCAACCTTCCGAAACTGGGAGTTTCAGCAACTTGTTGATGCAACTCAGAAGGTTGAGTAAAACCCTTTTTGAAATTATTTTCTCGTGAAGAAAAGATTGTTTTCGGCTCGGATTAATAAAACAACTTTTCTTAAACCCTCCTTGGTTAGAAATAAATAGATAACAGCGGAAAATAAAGAGTTAAGGGTAGAGAGAACTTAACACAGAGATTTATACTGGTTCAACCACTAACCCAGTGAGCTACGTCTAGTCCCAGGGCAAAACTCCACTGGATTTTCACTAATCCCGCAAGATTACGAGTATTATTTGCACACCTGACCACTCCAGGCCCAACGAGTATTCTTTTACAGACAAGCCTCTCTAGGCTCAACGAGTATTCTTTGCACACCTGGCCTCTCCACGCTCAACGAGTATTCTTTGTTTTCAACTGCCTCTCTAGGCAACTCACGCAGTATTCTTTTACAGACAAGCCTCTCCAGGCTCAATGAGTATTCTTTCTTCCTCCAAGCCACTCCAGGCTCTCAGACACTTGAAAGTGTTTACAAATATGATAGGTTTAAGTTTCCTAGAAACTTAAACACATGTTCTCTTGTACAAAGGAATGACTGAGTATAACTCAAAATATAAAGGAATAAGAACTTCTTTGGTACAAGGAAAAACATAGATACAAGTATATAATTCTGGCTCATTTTCTTCTATGTATCAGGATTTTCTTCTTCAGAGAGTTGGCTTGATAGGATATTATTTTGAGCTCTTTCAACTATCTCTTGGGCTTCACCAATCTTCAAAATCTTCAATGAAGCTATTTATAGAGACCGGGAATGTAACCGTTGAGGTTAGCTTGGTTACCATTGAGAGATGGCCTATAGCTTTTGATAGCTTGTAGAGCAGGTGAAACAGAGAGTAGGTAACAATAGCACAATCCTCACTTTTTCTGCACATAGTGTACTTTACTGCAGGCATAAAAGTTCTTTTTCATATATTATCTTTTGGGAAAATAAAAAAGAACTTTTGTAGACTTTCCTTGTTGTAGACGTTTGCAAAAAGCAGAAGACGTTTAGAGACCTTTAAAACTTTGAGCAGAGAGTCTTCTAACTTTGGCAGATTTTACGTTGAACGTCTTCAGTAAGTCTTCTCAACACATCAGATGATGCAGCTCTTTAGAAGGTTAGATAAAATCTTCAGTGAGTCCAAACACTTCAGAGAGAGTCTTTCATTTTAGCAGAATTAAGTTGCCACCTCACCAAATGATGATTAAGAGAGTATGTGTTCAGCAGGTTCAAAATGGGTACGCACATGCTCTCAGCAGTTTCATATCTTTCGGGAAGTTCTTCATAGCTTCATCAAGTTGCTGTAGATCAGCAGGTACAAAGTATGCTTCTTTCAGAAGGTTGCTTCAAGCTTGTTTCAGCTAGTTCAGACTAAGCTGTCTTCAGAACATTTGGCACAAGCAGTTTTAGTCTATTCATAATAGTATTTTCCTGCAACACATAGAGCAAATACCTTTGAGCAGAATCTGTTTCTTATTCAGATAACGTGATCAACAAATTTGATATTCATTAAAACCAAGGGTAATGAGTCTTTGATTTAATTTGAATACTTAAATTATTCTGAGACTCAACATTCTCCCCCTTTTTAATGATGACAAATTTGTATATCACTTGACAAATATCATAAGGAGAATTTCAGAATTTTAAGTTAAGAAAATAATCTCCCCCTATTTCAGATATTTGAACAGAATGAAGTGCTCCCCCTGAATTTTTTCTTTCTGATATTGATGAAGCATTTTCTGAATCAATAAGTTCTTTTTCTGAAACACTTATCTTCAAAGATTTGTTAGTGATATTACTCCCCCTTTTGTCATTATTCAAAAGGGCGGATGAAGTATAACATCGTTAAAAAACGTGTAAAGTAATGCGATTCAGATTAAGGTGATATTACTCTTTTTTAAGGATTTTCTAAGATGACTTTCAGAGTAATAAGCACACGATACATCACGACAATCAGAGATGCTTTTAGAAATATGAAATGATTCTAAAGTAAGTTCTTCCAGAGAAATAAATATCAGAAAATAGGAATTAATTTTTACACAAGATATATCAAGGTAGATAAAGATGCACAAAATAGAGAAGCCTTCTGAAAATTTCTTATATATTATGAAAATTTTCAAAACATTTATAAAAAGAGAAATTGTAAACATTTTTTACAAGAATTAATTAAAAGACTGACTTTCACTGGGTTCATCTTCTCCTTTAATTCCCTTATCCTCTTATAGCTTCAGGAATGTCGTCTTTGTCCTCTCCAATTCCTTGCGAAGAAGGGTGTTCTCCATCTTCAACCTCTTGACTTCAGCATGCTCTAAGGTTGGTCTTCTTTCAATTGCATCATTCAACACTATATTTTGACCATTAACCTTGAAGAGACTAGGACGCCTGTGATCATAGAGGTGTTCAATATGAACATTGTGATGCTGGAGAAGCTTCATGATTATGGTGTTGTGGGGGAGGATATCAGCATGGTCCCTTTCCCTTCTAATCATGCCGACCAAAATGATCCAAGGAAGATTGATCTTCTTCTTCTGCAGCAGGTTGATAACACAGAACCTCTCTATCTCGGAGATGTGATTATCTCCCTCACTTGGAATCACACAGCACTTCAGGATTTCAAAGAGAACTTTGGGAATATCCTTCATCCTATTCTCATCGTACATCAGCTTGTTGAACTTTCCAGCACCACCATGATGAGCTTCCCAGATGGAATAGTACATGGCACCTTCAGCCTTGATGCCCAACACTTCCTCGGAAATGGCAGTGTTGACAATGATTTCTTGACCCTTCACTTGGGCCCTCAGAAAAATTTTGTTGTTTTCCTCCTCTGTCTTCACAGTGTTCCAGAACTCCCGAACACATTCTTCATGCCATTTGCAGTCGATGGCGTTGAAGAAGGATAGCCACCCAACACTTTCGAAGAGATCAGCAATGCCATAGCCTTCCTCAGCAAGGCTTGGGAAGTCCACCACTTATGTTTGGAAGATGATAGCAGAGGATGCCATTATAAAGCGTGGAAGGGATGAGTCTTTTCAGTTTAGGTTGCAGAAGAATACAGAGAAGGCAGAGGGATGCAGAGATCAAAGGTGACTTTTGAACAACTTCCCACTTCTTCTATAAATAGACTCAGATAAACTCAGATAGCCTTTAATGATAGCAGTTACAGGCAGCGCCAACTTGGGAATACATGCATCGTTGGTTGGCAGGTGAAAAGCCATCTCTTTTAAATATCCATGTCATCAACGTTTATAGTTTTCAAAAACTTTTTGAAATTATGTCTTTTCAAATTTTCAGTTAATTAAATATTATTTTTATCAAAAATAATATATTAATTACGCATAAGAAAATTTATTTGCAATAAATTTTGAGGCTTCATACAAAAATATATGCATATAATGATATATCACAGATTAAGACATATATTAATACTGAAATATTAAAAAAAGTTACCAGCAGAGATACTCAAGATTTTAGAAGATGTCTATCTGCTGAGAGTCAACATTGTCTCCAAAGACACTCCTCTTGTTTTCGTTGATCAGCTTCATAAGTTCTCTCCACAGCTTGTTTAGGTTTCCATCTGGATCTTTTTCCTCAGCATTTGTTAGATGCTTAACTCGGGGTTAAGCTCTGATACCAACTGTTAGGACCACAGGAAACACTAGAAGGGGGGTTGAATAGTGTTTTATAAACCTTTGCAGATTTTCGGAAAACCTTTCAAACAAGCAAAATTGATTTAAAAATATTTGGTCAACCTTCCGAAACTAGGAGTTTTCAGCAACTTGTTGATGCAACTCAAAAGGTTGAGTAAAACCCTTTTTGAAATTATTTTCTCTTGAAGAAAAGATTGTTTTCTGCTTGGATTAATAAAACAACTTTTCTTAAACCCTCATTGGTTAGAAATAAACAGATAATAGCAGAAAATAAAGAGTTAAGGGTAGAGAGAACTTAACACAGAGATTTATACTGGTTCACCCACTAACCCAATGAGCTACATCCAGTTCTAGGGCAAAACTCCACTGGATTTTCACTAATCCCGCAAGATTACAACGAGTATTATTTGCACACCTGGCCTCTCCAGGCCCAACGAGTATTCTTTTACAGACAAGCCTCTCCGGGCTCAACGAGTATTCTTTGCACACCTGGCCTCTCCAAGCCCAACGAGTATTCTTTGTTTTCAACTGCCTCTCCAGGAAACTCACGCAGTATTCTTTTACAGACAAGCCTCTCCAGGCTCAATGAGTATTCTTTCTTCCTCCAAGCCACTCCAGGCTCTCAGACACTTGAAAGTGTTTACAAATACGATAGGTTTAAGTTTCCTAGAAACTTAAACACAAGTTCTCTTATACAAAGGAATGACTGAGTATAACTCAAAATATAAAGGAATAAGAACTTCTTTGGTACAAGGAAAAACATAGATACAAGTATATAATTCTGGCTCATTTTCTTCTCTATATCAGGATTTTCTTCTTCAGAGAGTTGGCTTGATAGGATATATTTTGAGCTCTTTCAACTATCTCTTAGGCTTCGGCAATCTTCAAAATCTTCAATGAAGCTATTTATAGAGACCAGGAATGTAACCGTTGAGGTTAGCTTGGTTACCATTGAGAGATGGCCTATAGCTTTTGATAGCTTGTAGAGCAGGTGCAGCAGAGAGTAGGTAACAGTAGCACAATCCTCACTTTTTCTGCACATAGTGTACTTTACTGCAGGCATAAAAGTTCTTTTTCATATATTATATTTTGGGAAAATCAAAAAGAACTTTTGTAGACTTTCCTTGTTGTAGACGTTTGCAGAAAGCAGAAGACGTTTAGAGGCCTTTAAATCTTTGAGCAGAGAGTCTTCTGACTTTGGCAGATTTTACGTTGAACGTCTTCAGTAAGTCTTCTCAACACATCAAATGATGCAGCTCTTCGGAAGGTTAGATAAAATCTTCAGTGAGTCCAAACACTTCAGAGAGAGTCTTTCATTTTAGCAGACTTAAGTTTCCACCTCACCAAATGATTATTCAGAGAGTATGTATTCAGTAGGTTCAAATTGGGTACGCACATGCTCTCAGCAGTTTCATATCTTTCGGGAAGTTCTTCATAGCTTCATCAAGTTGCTCTAGATCAGCATGTACAAAGTATGCTTCTTTCAGAAGGTTGCTTCAAGCTTGTTTCAACTAGTTCAGAGTAAGCTGTCTTCAGAAAGTTTGGCACAAGCATTTTTAGTATATTCATGATAGTATTTTCCTGCAACACATAGAGCAAATATCTTTGAGCATAATCTGTTTCTTATTCAGATAACGTGATCAATGATGGGTTTTTGGCAAGCGAACCAAAAATCCAGTAGTATAATAGTAAGAAAAGTATCGTATCCACAGGGAACGATCAATTCACGTAAACTCGTGATCTATTTATCAAGAGACAAATAATAGATTTGTGAGGATATTATGCGTGGAAATTTTAAATTGCAAATTAATAAGTAATAAAAATAGAAAGGAAGAGTTAGAGATACTTTACTTGGATTAGGATTGAACTTTATATCATCACACCCTTTGTGCATGTAAAAAACTATCTATTATTTTAAGTTTACTCTATAATACTGTAGACAAACTATATTGCTTATGACCCCGAGTTACCAGGCGCCACTCACACTCAAAGATAATCCATGCGTGCTCTCCCAAGCGATAGACTTACCCTTGGCTTATTTTGTTCTCTTTATTCCGTTTGTAAAAGAACTAATTGATAAACGAGGCCTAATCGTGTAGACGCACCTTCATTAGAGTACTCACACTACCCATTACTCATCAGGTTACATCCATGTGTCGGTCCTGGATTGACAATCAACTAATCCTTTGCTATCGATACTAAAGCCTAATCCTGTAAACGCCCTTCGCTAGAGTACTGTCACTACCCATCGCTCATTAGTAAGGCTCATGTGTCGGTCACAGAGTACCGAGTCCTTTTATTCAATCAGAGTTTGGGTTTCTTCAGAATCCGCTCCCCCATCCTCAGTCCTAGTTGAAACTAGCCTATAACTCCGGCGCAAGCGCGAAAGTTAGGAATTAAGCACAGAATAAGATTACCAATATTATAGACAGAGAGCTCAGGAAATAATAATATAGAGTTTACATACACTTGGGGATAGAATCAATTACATCCAATCCTAATGGAGAGTTATCTACACAAGGTAGCCATACAAACCACCGAAGATGCTGTCACCATCTTCAATCCTTGTGAAGCGCTCCTCCTCTCCTCTCTAAAATTGGCTCTGGTGCATTATCACTGAAATATGAATGAATTACAATAATCGTGCACACCTGATCTGGTGCAATGAGGTCCCATTTATAGTCTAAGGAAAGACGAAGGAAATTGGGGAGAAATCTATCTAAAAACGGTAACAGGGAAGGAATCAGCGTGATCTGTGCTTCAACCTGCGCTACAACGCATGTTGCAGCGCAGAAACCAGAGAGTTGCGCTTCACCCTGCGCTACAACACAGGTTGAAGCGCGCAACGCGTCCTGCAGCTTCAATCTTTCTCTTTTTAACTTGATCTCTCCCCGTGACTGGTTTTGGTTGATTTGTCTTTCCTTGTTTCCCTTTTCTTGATGAAATCTTGCATTTATTGAGCATCTTGGATTTAATTGGGAAGGTTGTATGCAGAATCCTTGTTTAATTGGCAGTGATATCTTCATTAATTGCTCTCATATAATCTTCAAATCTTCATTATTGCTCACAAATAATCTTCCAATCTTCATTAATTGCCTTCAATTAAACTTCAAATCTTGCAGATATCTCCCTTATTTAATGCTATCTTTCCTTCAAATCAAATCCTTGCAGTATTATGCAAAAATCAGCAATATTTCTATCAAAATAGCATCAAATTTGAATCTAAGATTAATAAATACAATTTATCTAATATTAAATAAGAAGGGATTAAACTGGGGCAAAAATATCATTTTATCCTTGATAAGTGAACTAAAAAGTGCTCTAATTTATCATATAATTTTCACTTATCAAAATACCCCCCAACTTAACTTCTTGCTTGTCCTCAAGCAAGAGACCTCTTTACAATCAAGAAATCAATTCTATTCCATGTGTAATTCAAAAACAAATTCAAGGAACTTTTCATCAACTCCTTGTTAAGCAGCGGTCACTTTCCAAACATAAGAAAAATTCAGGATTAAGGGATGTTGCCAATCCTGAATCAGAATAGAACACAAACATTAGTCAAACTTCTAAAAAATAGCAATTAAAGCAGTAAGTGATAAACCAAGGAAATCTCTCATTCTCACGGGTAAGTGTTTCCCTCAATCTTTTTCACCACCGTTGAACAACTAGAATTGATAGTCGTTTCCAACATCTGAACCTGCAAGTAGTTAATATGGATCAAAAGGTCTTTTCTTTGGTTGTAATGAGGCTGGGTTATCAAGAAATCATGGTTTTTCTGGATATGCAAAGAACACTTTGAATAGAGAGCATCTTGTGATTGTGCTTGGGACTTCTCTCCATCTACCATGTCATTCTTGAATTGTCACCTTTTTTCAGCTGGCCTCTTTGTTTGAAGAAGTATTCCCCCTCAACTTATTCAATTTCCACACCTTTGTGCAGATTTTTTTTAATAATATAGAGAATTTATTTACGGGGGAGTATCCTTCTTTGTGATTTCCTGTGCCAGCTCTTTGAATCTCTTTGACCTTTTAATTCACCAACCTCTTGTCCCATTTTGTTGTGGTGCACCTTGCTCTCTATCCCAAGTGTGAAGGGACATGGTATGATCATTAATCATGGCTGGGGTGCATCAAAGGAAATATTAAGGCTCAAATGGGCAATCAAAAAATTGGAATAATGTAATCAAGGTTGGCTATTTGGCACTGAGCAAAATATTATAATCACAAAATATGCCTTTGTCACTTCCATACCTTCTACTAGCGAGACAAAATTCAGAAACTCAAGCAATAACAGTTGACAAGTAGTGGTGAAAAGCTCTCAATTTCAGTGTTTGGGCTCACGGCTCACTTATTGGCTAAAATTCCTTGATAAAACACTTACTGATTTTAATTAACTATCCTGATAGGTTCTCTTGAGAAGCACCCTGATCCTAACTGATTATGGAGTTAATCACAAAACCCTATCATCTTTCCTAATTTGGTGAGTTAAACTACTTAATTACAGAGAATTTTGAAAAAAGTTACCTTAAATCCTAATTCCTAAGGTCCTAAAAATTTTGAAAATTCTAAAATAAAAAAAATGAAATACAAAACAAAAATTCTAATTAACTAAAAATAAAATTCTATAAAATAATAGAAAATAAAAGAAAAACTAAAAGAAAGAAAACACCAGTATCAATCTTCATCCTCTGTATCCTGTAAGTCCTTGTCTTGCTGCTGCTCCACCTCCCCCTGGATGAATAGGCCTGTCCCCAGGCCACTGCAAGAATATCCGGAACTCTTCAAGCATCATGCTTGGGTATGGTTCTAGTACTCCTGATTGGTTTGAGGTCAACTGGTCTTTATACTTTGCAGCGGTCTATGCAATTCATGAAGAACATGGGAGCCTATCATTAACCAATTTACATGCATAATTCAAAGAATTAATATTTTCACAACAAAAGTTCGGTGCACTTGGTAATGACTTCCTAAAAACAAATCATACTCATTTGTTTTGCAAGCATTCAATCAATCCATGGAAAGTGCAAGTTCAAGATTTTTGAAAGAAACAAAGCATAACACTTTCAAATTCAATAACTCACAAAATAAAGGGCATTCCAATCAAGCAAATTGTTCTTCATGTTCCACATAGTCATAATCATATTCAAGATAGCAATTATCAACATTATACACATTCATAATCCTAAAGTTGTTATCCTAAGATTCAAATCATAGAGTAAATGAAGATTTCAATTGGTAAAAATCAAACTTAAAAGTTTCAAAATTGATGGAGATTTGTGAGTGGAAAAAGTGAAAAGAAAAGCTTAGGAAGTAGGGAAACAGTACATGAGAAAACAAGAGAATTTTTTAAATTTCGTACTGCTGCGCTTCACCTGCGCTACAGCGCAAGTGAAGCGCAGAAGACAGTGACTAAAATTGCATTTCTGCGCTTTACCTGCGCTACAGCGCAAGTGAAGCTCAGAAAATAGAATGTAATTTTGCAATTTCAGTCATGTTTTCTGCTGCTTCCTATTATTTAAAAATTTTATTTTCCACAAAATTATTCCAATCAATTTGAAAGTTTCCTAAATCCTAAAAAATGAAAAATCCTAATAAAAACAAAATAAAACTAAAACAATTAAAAACTTAAAAATCTCTGGGTTGCCTCCCAGGAAGCGCTTGTTAACGTCTTCTAGCTCGACGCCTGTTCTTTCAAGGTGGCTAAAACTGAAATATTTTGATGAGCTTATGAGATGCACCCTTCCGTTCTTTGGCCCATATACCTCCCCATAATCTTGCCTTGGAACAACCTGTACTGTGAAGCTTTGATGATTTACAATTGATTGCTCTTAATTTCTTTGCTTCAGGGGGGTCTTTGATATGAAACACACATGACCACTTGATCTTCAATCTGGCTCTAGGCTCCGAATTTGATTCTAGCTTGACTTTTCTTCTCTTTGCCTTGTCCTGGTCAGTGTGATTGCAGGCCTTTCTTTTGTGAGGTCTGGAAGGTTTATCACTTGTACCATGCCTTTCTTGATCATCCTCTGGAGGACTGGTTGGATAAGGCAAGGTCTTTGGTCTTGGTACTACTTCCCTTCCTTCCTCGGGCTTTGATTATCCATCTCTCTGTTCACCTCTTTTTCCTCATTTTCTTGATCTTCCTCCCTTTCACAATCAATCTCTTTTTCAAGCACCATCTTTTCTGTTTCCTCCTCTCCTTTTTCTTCTTCATCTTCTGTTGCACCTTATTCTTCTCCTTTTCTTCTTCAACTAGACTGTCATTGATTTCCTCCCCTATCAGCTGAACAATGTCATCACACTGTTCTTCAGGGTTGGGTAGTGCATTTGTTGAAAATTGCTTGTTCCAACAGTTGATCATACTGTTTATCTCATCTAGTACGAGGTCAGCGGATAGTCCTTCTCTTTCACAATACAGCTGAAATTGTATAAATTCATCCCACTTTTCTTTAATAAAATCGTCACTATCTGAATACCATGTTGAGATTTGTTCTGACTGTTGGTTGGCTTCTGTTTCTTTTAATTGCTCCAACAAAGTGTCAGTGTTTCTTCTTGCTTCTTCTCTTTCCTTTGAATTCTTAACTCCCTTTGTTCCGCCATCTGCTTTAACAAAGCGTTAGTGTTTCGTCTTGCTTCTTCTCTTTCCTTTTGAAGTCTTAACTCCCCTTGTTCCGCCATCTACTTTAACAAAGCGTCAGTGTTTCGTCTTCACTCTTCGCTCTCTTTCTGAAATTGTATATTGCTTTGATTGAATTCTTCCAAAAACTCATAAAATTGTGAGTCTCTTTGTTGATAGGAAGAGTAACTTTGCTGCTGTTGAAAAGAAGGTTGCATACAGAGTGGAACATCATCTTGGTGCCATCCAAAATTCTGATTTTGGTAACTTCTCCAATCGTGTGAAAATTTGTTAGAATAATTATTGTAATTAGAGAAGTTACCTTGAATCGGTGCATGAGAGGAGTAACTTGGTTCTTGCCACCTAACATAATCTCCAAGGGTTCTTCTTGGTTGATTTTGCCATTCATAAGTCATTTAACATTTACTTCACTTGGGGTGGTAGAACAGAGTGTTGAAATTGTCTCCTTAAGCTTAGCCTTGCTCCTTTTTCTGTTACCTGTCCTCTTAAGGATCTCAAACAAATGTTTAGCTCAGGAGAGTGGAACAAAAATTATTATCTTTTTTTTAAATAATAATAATAAATATATATTTTTTTATAATAACAAATATAATAATAATAAATTTTTTTATAAAAAGAAAATAATTAAAATAAAATAATAAAATATTTTTGTTTTCTTCTCGACTTCTCCATCGTCTCCTTCTCTTGTTTCTACTTCTGTTCTTCCTTGATGTTCTTTCTATTTCTGGATCAAATTGTAGTTGATTTGGGGACACCTCGCCTCTCAAAAGAATAAACAAGAAAACTTGAAAAGGGTAAGTGTGGAAGAGAATTTTAATAATAATAGAAAACCTATAAATTTCCTAATAATAAAATTTTCCTAAAATAATAAGAATAAATAAATGAAATCCTAAGATAGATATGATTTGATAATTAGACCGCCAAGGTCTACACGAATTGGAAACCGTTCCCCGACAACGGCGCCAAAAATACTTGATGGGTTTGTGGCAAGCGAACCAAAAAATCCAGTAGTATAATAGTAAGAAAAGTATCGTATCCACAGGGAACAGTCAATTCACGTAAACTCGTGATCTATTTATCAAGAGACAAATAATAGATTTATGAGGATATTATGCGTGGAAATTATAAATTGCAAATTAATAAGTAATAAAAATAGAAAGGAAGAGTTAGAGACACTTTACTTGGATTAAGATTGAACTTCATATCATCACACCCTTTGTGCATGTAAAAACTATCTATTATTTTAGGTTTACTCTATAATACTGTAGACAAACTATATTGCTTATGACCCCGAGTTACCAGGCGCCACTCACACTCAAAGATAATCCATGCGGGCTCTCCCAAGTGACAGACTTACCCTCGGCTTATTTTGTTCTCTTTATTCCATTTATAAAAGAACTAATTGATAAACGAGGCCTAATCCTGTAGACGCACCTTCATTAGAGTACTTACACTACCATTACTCATCAGGATACATCCATGTGTCGGTCCTGGATTGACAATCAACTAATCCTTTGCTATCGATACTAAGGCCTAATCCTGTAAATGCCCTTCGCTAGAGTACTGTCACTACCCATCGCTCATTAGTAACGCTCATGTGTCGGTCACAGAGTACCCGAGTCCTCTTATTCAATCAGAGTTTGGGTTTCTTCAGAATCCGCTCCCCCATCCTCAATCCTAGTCGAAACTAGCCTATAACTCCGGCGCAAGCGCAGAAGTTAGGAATTAAGTACAAAATAAGATTGCCAATATTATAGACAGAGAGCTCAGGAAATAATAATATAGAGTTTACATACACTTGGGGATAGAATCAATTACATCCAATCCTAATGGAGAGTTAAATACACAAGGTAGCCATACAAACCACCGAAGATGTTGTCACCATCTTCAATCCTTGTGAAGCGCTCCTCCTCTCCTCTCTAAAATTAGCTCTGGTGCATTATCACTGAAGTATGAATGAATTACAATAATCGTGTACACCTGATCTGGTGCAATGAGGTCCTATTTATAGGCTAAGGAAAGACAAAGGAAATTGGGAAGAAATCTATCTAAAAACGGTAACAGGGAAGGAATCAGCGTGATATGCGTTTCACCCTGCGCTACAGCGTAGGTTGCAGCGCAGAAAACAGAGAGCTGCGCTTCACCCTCGCTACAACGCAGGTTGAAGCGCGCAACGCGTCCTGCAGCTTCAATCTTCTCTTTTTAACTTGATCTTTCCTCGAGACTGGTTTTGGTTGATTTGTCTTTCCTTATTTCCCTTTTCTTGATGAAATCTTGCATTTATTGAGCATCTTGGATTTAATTGGGAAGGTTGTCTGCAGAATCCTTGTTTAATTGGCAGTGATATCTTCATTAATTGCTCTCAAATAATCTTCAAATCTTCATTATTGCTCACAAATAATCTTCCAATCTTCATTAATTTCCTTCAATTAAACTTCAAATCTTGCAGATATCTCCCTTATTTAATGCTATCTTTCCTTCAAATCAAATCCTTGCAATATTCTGCAAAAATCAACAATATTCTATCAAAATAGCATCAAATTCAAATCTAAGATTAATAAATACAATTGATCTAATATTAAATAAAAAGGGATTAAACTGGGGCAAAAATACCATTTTATCCTTTGATAAGTGAACTAAAAAGATCTCTAATTATCATATAATTTTCACTTATCAATCAACAAATTTGATAATCATTAAAAGCAAGGGTAATGAGTCTTTGATTTAATTTTAATACTTAAATTATTCTGAGACTCAACAACCCTGACCTCAAGTCTATCTTGGAAAACACTGTCGCCCCTCTAAGCTGGTCTAAAAGGTTATCTATCCTAGGCAGGGGATATTTGTTCTTGATCGTTACCTTGTTCAACTTCCTATAGTCAACGCACAACCTCATGCTACCATTCTTTTTCTTGACCAGGAGCACTGGTGCTCCCCAAGGGGATACACTAGGTCTATTGAACTGTTTCTCTATCAACTCCTATAATTGTTTCTTAAGTTCACTAATCTCCAAGGGTGACATTCTATAGGGAGCCTTGGAAATAGGCCCTGTGCCCGACACCAGGTCTATTGAAAACCTCAATCTCTTGGTCTGGAGGTAAGGTGATTACCTAACTAGGGAAAACATCCTGGAACTCCCTAACCGTGGATGTTCTACCTAGGTCAAGTATTGACTCTACAGAGTAGGAAAGGAACAATATAAAACAATAACTCCCATCAGTCAAACATTCGGAGATCTGTGTGGTGCTGGAAAATAGATATGACGGTTTCTCCCTTGGAGGAAGAGGGAGAGTGGGAAAAACAATTTCCTTATTAAAACAATGAGTAAACTAGCAAATTAGTCCCTGACTTTTTTAGGGTCATGCAGTTTAATCCCTAAGAAATAAAAAACTCTAATATAGTCCCTAACTTCTTGTTTTTTCTTTCACTATAGTCCATTGTGTATTTCCGGTTAATTTTTTTTATGATGTGTCACGTTTTGTGACATTGTATGATACTATTTGCCATCGGGGCACAAAATAACGTCATTAGAGTTGAGACCTTCCAATGAAAAAGGAGGAAAAGAGAGAAAAGGGGAAAATAGGGAAGCATACAACGGTTGGAGTTGAAGCATTTCAAGCTATAAATTTGACGAAACCACATCGTTTTTGTGCCATAGTAGACACTATAGTGACAAACTGTGAGACAGAGTGTCACTAAACGTGACCACATCGTAAAAAAATTAACGGAAAACACCCAGTTGGACTATAGGGAAAGAAAAAACAATAAATCGGGGACTATATTGGGGTTTTCTATTTCTTAGAGACTAAACTGCATGACCCTAAAAAAGTCAGGGACCAATTTGCTAGTTTACTCTTAAAACAATCTAGCATGACCTGATTACGGGATAACTAGTTCATGCCCAAAATAACATCAAGGCCATTTAGTGGCAAACAAATAAATCGACCTCGAAGGCCTTCCCTTGAATCACAAGAGGTCACTCAAGATATACAAGGGTAACGGGGATTGCCTCCTTGGCTGGGGTGAGAACATTTAGGTGAAAGGGTAAAGGGAGTAGCATGCAAGTTTAACCTTTCCACACAATCATAAGCAATGAAGGAATGGGTTGCCCCAGAATCATACTGTACAATTAAAGGAGTTTCGTTTAAAGTGCATGTACCTCACATCAGATTATCGACCTTGGTCGCCGTCTCACCACTGAGGGTGAAGACCCTCCCAGTAGCTTGGGGTTTGGCTTGGTCCTTCTTCTTCTTTGGGCACTCCCTAGACATGTGGCCCGCCTCAAAACAGAAAAAAACACCTCTGTTGACCTGCCAGACACTCACCCCTGTGGCCCTTGCCACACTTGGGGCAAGTAGGAGAAGATGGAGTGGAGGGAAGGGTTACCTGCTTGCCCTTTCCTCCATGAAGCTGGGGTCGGGGTGTAAGGTCCAAGAATCCTCCAATAGGTTTTAATGATGACAAACTGCCAAAATTCACTTGTCATAATTCTAATTAAAAAGAATCTAATGATTTTACTTGAGCGTTTGTCAAGAAGGATACAAGCAGGAATCTTCAGAAGATATAAATAAAGACCAGAAGAAAGACCTCAACACTCTTCCACTGTAGCAAGTTATGAAGATGCTTTCAACAATTTTGAAATACTGAAATGATGAATGAATGAAAGAAAGATAGTTGTCGACAGAATACAAGAAAAACCCTTCCGTCAAAAGACTTTTAAGTCCAAACAGTGTCTGCAGAAGAAAACACTACCTGCAGAAGAACATTTCTTGAAGAAGAAACATGATAGAAGACACAAGAGGCAAACCAAAGAACAAGAAAAGGAAATCTGGGAAAAAAAAATGATAGACCAACATGGTTAAGTCCTTATAAATAGATATATTGGCCTAGAAGGATATCATAACATATTAGAAGGAAGATTCACTCTTAAAAGTTCTGCAGAAGAAGCAGTTCACTTCAGATTCATAACTTCCTCAGCTTCTCAATTATACAGACCACAATTAAGTTCAGAAGTTCTCTACAATCTTCATATATTTATAACAAATCTATACAGAAGGAAGAAGATTGTTTTGCAGAAGAAACTTACTGACAGTAAAGCTGCAGAAGAAGCAAAATCTATCCAAATATGTTCTTTTCCTTTTTGGAGGCTGCAGCCAAGTTAAAATCAATTCAAAATAATTTATGTGAAATTATAAAAGCCTACAACATGGTCAAAAAAGAACTAGTTGCAAATTCTACAAGTTTTCAAGTCTGTAGAAGAAAGCATTTCAAGAAGATGCACCCAGTCAAACATGACAGCTGTAACTGTAAGGGATAGCTGCCACTTGATACAGACAACTCAAGCAAAGATAGCTGGAGGCCCAAAGCAACTCTCCAACGTCTATTTTCTCCAATCTCTACAAAAAGAGGAGTTCTCTTCAAGTTTAAATACACTAATCTCCAGAAGAATCATCAAGTCTTCAAGATTACATTTTGAATATTCTTTGAAAAATTCTCCCTCCTCAAATTTCTGAGTTTCTGCCTCTAAAAGTCATTGAGAGAGAGTTGGCTCATCATATTATCTGTTGCGCATAACTGAAATTATTTTTAGCCTTGTAATTTATCTTTTCACTACTTATATCTTCTGTAAGCTCTCAAGGAGGCTTAATATTGTTAGTGCCTCTTGAGAAAGTGTGTTGTGCTTGTAAGCTGAAAGTAATATAGAGCTGTAGTGAGATAAGAAGAGCAAAAAGCCTGCAGATAGCTTTCTGCAGTGTTTTTGGGTGTCTGTACCTTTTGCAAAAGAAGCTATAGTTGGTGCGAAGCCTTAGGTGGATGAAGAAGGAATCTGTAAAGAGCCTGAAGAGGCCTGCCGAAGAATACTAGCGGGTGTTGAAAGTGTTTTATAATTTTAAACTGACTTTAGGAAAACCTTAACATGCAAAACTTTCCACAAAGAAATATAAGCAACTTGCTGAAACTGGGAGTGAGGTACTTGCTGAAGTTGCTTTAGCAGGTCAAACAAAACAGTTTTGGAAACTTGTTTTTTAATATGATTTAATTGATTTTTCAGTTTCAACTTATAAAACAGTTTACTCAGAACCCTCCATGTTAGTTTAAACCAAATATAAAGAGATAAGGGTAGAGAAAACTTAGCCACAGATTTATACTGGTTCACTCACTTCCACTGTGAGCTACATCCAGTCCCAAAGCCTACTAGCAATGGATTTTCCACTAATCACAAAGATTACAAAATATTCTTTTATAGTCAAGCCTCTTCAGGCTCTAAACCCAAGTATTGTTTTACAGACAAGCCTCTCCAGGCTCAAACCCAAGTATTCTTTAAACACCAAGCCTCTCCAAGCTAAAAAAGAAAACTGTTTATGAAAATAGATTGCTTAAGCTTTGAAAACTACACAAGTTTAAAGCCTAAACTAGGTAAGATTTACAGATAACTGAGTATAACTCAGGATATAGAAATGGTGTACAAATGTAAAGAAATGAAGAATATTTCTCAGAGAATTTAAGCAACAATTCAGCAAGTTGGTCCGTTCTCTTTTTTCTTCTGTGCATGAGACTTTGTATTATAGAGTAAAGAGATAAGACCAATTAGACTTCTCTAAATCCTGTTGTGAGATAGCCTTCTTCCCGTTGAGAGACAAAGTTCTGATAGCTTGCAGCAGCAGGCACAATAAGAGTAGGTGTTAGCAGCGCTGACTCTACTTTTTCTGAGCAAAATGTACTTTGTAGCAGGAAATGCCTTTTTGGTGATCAGTATTTGAAATATGCCAAAAAGTTCATGTTTTTCCTTTTTAGAAGAAGTGAAGTGCAAAACAACTGCAGAGAGCTATGACGGACATTGAGTCTTCAAAAGGAATCGGGAGAAGAAACTCTTTTCCAAAAAGATACAAGTCTCAGTACGACGTTCCCCGTCTTCAGAAGGTTGCACCACATCAGAGGGTTGCATAACTTCAGAGGGTTTGCTTTATCAGAAGGTTGCTGGAACACAGAAAGTACCTTTTAGCAGAACCTGTTCCTTCTTTCAGGAAACTTAACCAAATTGTTAATCATTAAACTCAGGGTTACGAGACCTTAAACATTATTAACCATTTAATAATATTTTGAGACTCAACATTCTCCCCCTTTTAAATAATGACAAATTTGCTTAAACTATCAAACATCTGAAGGGAAATCTTAAATGGAATAAAGTTTAGGAAATTCTCCCCCCTTTCTCAGATACTTGAGCAGAGTGAAGATCAAGAAATCAAGCAGAAAACTTGCCTTGCTCCCCCTGAATATGAGATAACTACTCTGAAGGCACTTAAACTTCATATTTTGTTAGTTTATATTGCTCCCCCTTTTGTCATCAATCAAAAGGGGTGCCAGAGCATGCTGAAGTAAAATCTGTGCTTCAGATCAATAAATTCAGGGTAAGAATGCAGCAAAAATTTTAGCAGGTAAGCATATATCAACAAGTTCAATTTTTAGATAATGCAAGAAAGTGCAGATTATCTCTAATGAACTAAATCTAGGGATGAAAAAACCGTACCCGTGGATATACCCGCAATGGGTACCCGCATATTTATATAATGGGTGGGGACGATATTATACTACCCGCCCCCGCGGGTACCCGCGTACTCATTAAAACATATTTCCTCTATTTTGAATATTGGGATTTTTTTATTATTTTATGATGAGATATAATTTTATTTTATATTATTTTATGATGATATTCTTAATATATTAACACGTCATGGTATTATGTAAGGATTATTTATTATATAGTATGATATTATAATTATTATATAACATTTCCTCTCTTTCATTTTATAAAATTTAAATTCTTAAACATTAATGGTACCCCGTGAATACCCGTGGATAACCGTACCCGCATGGGTAGCCATTAATTTTAACGGGTATGTATACGGGTAGGCACTACCGCCCCCGCCCCTACCCCGTTGACATCCCTACTTAAATCTATCTTTAGCAAGGGGTTTAATGAATATATCAGCCCATTGATGCTCTGTGTCGATGAACTTTATATCAAAAACACCTTTCTGAACATTGTCTCTAATGAAATGATGTTTTATTTCTATATGCATAGCCCTTGAATGCTGAATGGGATTTTTTGAAAGATTTATGGCACTTGTATTATCACAGAATACAGGAATAGATTTAACAGAAATGTTAAAATCTTCAAGTTGATATTTTACCCATAGCAGCTGTGAGCAGTATGCAGCAGCAATATACTCAGCTTCAGCAGTTGAGAGAGCTATTGTGCTTTGCCTTTTGCTTGCCTAACTTATCATATTCTCTCCAATGAAGTGGCATACTCCACTTGTTGATTTTCTTTCAACTCTATCTCCAGTAAAATCAGCATCACAGTATCCTAATAACCTGCAGTCCTTACTCTTCTTATAGCATAGACCAAGATTAGTATTACCATTGAGATATCTGAAGAATCTTTTAACAGCCTTGTAATGAGTTATTCTTGGGTCTGATTGAAATCATGCACATAGGCATACACTGAACATAATGTCAGGTCTGCTTGCTGTAAGATACAACAGAGATCCAATCATTCCTCTATACATGGTTGGGTCAACACATTCTTCTCCTTCATCTTTACTTAATATTGTTGAAGGATGCATAGGAGTTTTCATAGGTTTGCAGCCATGCATGTTAAACTTCTTAAGCATTTCCTTGGTATACTTCTCCTGATGGATCCATATACATTCTGAATGTTGCTTAATCTGAAATCCTAAGAAAAACTTGAGTTCACCCATTAAACTCATTTCAAATTCAGATTGCATAAGCCTTGAAAACTCTGTGCACAAAGAGGAATTTGTTGATCCAAAAATAATGTCATCAACATATATCTGAACTAGAATTAGGTCCTTGTTAGACATTTTTCTGAAAAGAGTAGTATCAACCTTTCCTCTTTCAAAACCATTTTTGAGAAGAAAATTGCTCAATCTGTCATACCAAGCTCTGGGAGCTTGTTTAAGACCATATAGAGCCTTTTTCAATTTGAAAACATGATCTGGAAAGGTTAAGTTTTCAAAACCAGGGGTTGTCTAACAAACACCTCTTCCTCAATGAATCCATTTACGAAGGCACTCTTTACATCCATCTGATATGGTTTGATGCCATTATTAGTTGCATAGGAAAGTAAAATCCTAATGGCTTCAAGCCTTGCTACTGGAGTAAAAGTTTCAGTGAAATCAATACCTTCTTGCTGATTGTAGCCTTGTGCAACTAGCCTGGCCTTGTTTCTCATTACTTGACCATCTTCAGAGAGTTTGTTTCTGAAAACCCATTTGGTTTCAATAATAGTTTTCCCATAGGGTTTAGGAACAAGTGTCCAGACATCACTCCTGGAAAATTGATTTAGCTCTTTCTGCATGGCTAGGATCCACCCTTCATCATGGAGAGCTTCATCAATGTTCTTTGGCTCAATTTCAGAGAGGAAGGCAAGATTATTGACTTCTCCAAGTCTTGATCTTGTTCTTACACCTTCTGAAGTATCACCAATGATTTGCTCTCGAGGATGATGAGTCCTGTATCTCCACTCATTCCAGTGAGGAAATACATGCTCAGTTTGAGACTCAACATTAACTCTGGGAAGAGGATCTGTTTCAGCAGGTTGACCAGGAAGCTGTTCAGCATGTACTTCAGAATGTCCTTCAGCAGGTACTTCATTCTTGACCTCTGTAGTCTCTGAAGTAGGATTCAACTCCATTCCTGCAAAATCATCTTCTAGATCTGATAGTTCCATATCAGTATCTTTAGCATCATTAAACCTAACATGAATATATTCTTCTACTGTCAAGGTTCTAGAGTTATAAACTCTATAAGCCTTGGATGTTTTCTGAATAACCAATGAAGAATCCTTTGTCAGATTTAGAATCAAATTTACCCAGATTATCTTTGGTGTTAAGTATGAAACACTCACAGCAAAAAATGTGAAAATTAGAAATGTTGGGGTTTTCTTCCTCTCCATAATTCATAGGGAGTTCTTTTGAGAATTGGTCTTATCGAAATTCTGTTTTGAATGTAGCAAGCTGTGTGAACAGCCTCTGTCCAGAATGATCTTGGTAGGCTGCTTGAAATGAGCATGGTTCTACCCATCTCCTGCAAGCTTATTTTCTTTCTCTCAACAACCCCATTTTGTTGAGGTGTTCTAGCCACAGAGAAATTGTGTGAGATCCCATTCTCATCACAGAACATGCTGAAGCTTGAGTTTTCAAACTCACCACCATGGTCACTTTTGATTGCAGATATGCAAAATTCTTTTTTCATTTTGCACTTTCTTACAGAATTTTGTGAAATTGTAAAAAGTGTCATCCTTGCTTTTGAGAAATATAACCCATGTAAATCTAGAGTAGTCATCAACAATGACTAAGCCATACTTCTTACCATCCAGCTTTCAGTTCTTGTAGGACCAAACAGATCAATGTGAAGTAGTTCTAAAGGTCTTGAGGTAGACACAACATTTTTGCTCTTAAAGGAGCTTTTTGTTTGTTTACCTTTAAGACAGTTTTCACATAAAAGATCAGATTTGAAAGAGACCTTGGGCAGTTCTTTTACAAGGTTGTGCTTTGTTAACTTTGAGATTACTCTGAAGCTGGCATGCTCAAGTTTCTGATGCCAAATCTGTTTTTCATCTTTAATAGAAAGAAGACAAGTCACATTTTGATATGCAAGTTCCTCAAGATCTATTTTATACACATTGTTGTGTCTCTTGGCAGTAAAAATGACTTGATCAGATGCATCTTTGACTACACATCCATCCCTGGTGAAGGGTACAACATAGCCACTGTCACATAATTGACTTATGCTCAACAGGTTGTGTTGAAGTCCTTCCACAAGGAGAACATTTTGAATGACAGAGAGAGGGATATGCCTACTGAACCAAAACCTGTGATCTTTCCTTCTGATTTCCTGCAAAGATGACCACCCCTTCATCCTTTGGTCTAAAGTTTTGGAATAAAGACCTTTCTCCCCATCATGTGTCCTGAGAAGCCACTGTCCAGGTACCATTTGTGGTATCTTCTTTGTCCTATTAAACGCATCTGCAACAGGAATAATCATAGACTTAGGTACCCACATCTTTTGGGTCCTCTTTTGTTAGCAACAGGTTTGCCCTTTCTCTTATGCTTGCAATGAGACACATTATGTCCAGGCTTACCACAATGAGAGCATCCCCTACCTTTCTTAGTCTTTTCATAGGTTTAAAATTTGAATCATGTGATGATTCACTGTCTGAAAATCCCAAACCACTTTTGTTCTTGGAGCTCTTCTTAACACCCAACATTTTGTTGAGGTTCTCAGTCCCATTAACAAAGTTGGAAAGATCTTTAGTAAGTTCAACACCTTGTTTTTAAGAATCTCATTTTCTTTAATTAAACCTTCTGAACTACTAGCCTCAGAGTTCAAGAGTTTTTCCTGAAGTAGGAGATTTTCAGTCTCAAGAGCTTCATTTTTATTTGCAACATCAGTATAAGCTCTAGACAAATCTTTGTACTCTTGGAAAGCTCTTTAGAACTTTCCAGCAAATCATCATACATGTCTTGCAGAGTTTGAGGGATTACCTCAGATTCAGAACTGTCTGATGAGGGTAGACTTGCCATCAGACAAAGGTTGGCCTCTTCAGTAGATTCATCTTCCTCTTCTGAGGTTAAATCATCTAAGTCTTCCCATGTAGCCATCAAACCCTTTTTCTTCTTGAAGAACTTCTTCTTCTTAAAGGAGGGTTTCTTCAGCTTGGGACAATCAGCCTTCATATGACTCGGCTGTTTGCATTCATAACAAATTATTTGTGTCAGTAGAAAAAGATTCTTTACCTGACTTACCCATTTTTGTTTCAGAAAATGAGTGTTTTCTGAACTTCCCCTTCTTCTGAAGCATCCTCTTGATCTTTCTGCTCAGAAGAGCCAGATCATCATCATCATCAGAGTTGCCTTCAGAGTCCTCACTACCTTCTGAAGTCTCCTCAACTTTCATGGTTTTATGTGGCCCATGTTTCAGAAGCTTGGACTTGGCATTCAGAGCCAGTGACTTTTTCTTTGGAGCATTGATAAGTGAAAATTATATGATAAATTAGAGCACTTTTAGTTCACTTATAAAGGATAACATGGGTATTTTTTTTTTTTTTTTTTTGTGTTTTTTTTTTTTGCCCCAGTTTAATCCCTTTTTATTTAATATTTGATAAATTGTATTTATTAATCCTGGATTTGAATTTGATGCTATTTTAATAGGAATATTGCTGATTTTTGCAGGATATTGCAAAGGTTTGATTTGAAGGAAAGATAGCATTAAATGAGGGAGATATCTGCAAGATTTGAGTTTGATTGAAGACATTTAATAAAGATTTGAAGAAGATTTGAGGCAATCAATGAGGAGATCAATGCCAATCAAACAAGGATTCTGCAGACAACCTTCCTAATTAAATCGAAGATGCTCAATAAATGCAAGATTTCATCAAGAAAAGGGAAACAAGGAAAGACAAATAAACCAAAACCAGTCTCGGGGAGATCAAGTTAAAAAGAGAAAGATTGAAGCTGCAGGACGCATTCTGCGCTTCAACCTGCGTTGTAGGGCAGGGTGAAGCTTAGCTCTCTGCAGCTTGCGCTGTAGCGCAACTTGAAGCGCAAGTCACGCTGATTCTTGCCCTGTTGCCATTTTTAGATAGATTTCTCCCCAATTTCCTTTTTCTTTCCTTAGCCTATAAATAAGACCTCATTGCACCAGATCAAAGTGTGTACGATTATTGTAATTCATTCATATTTCAGTGATAATGCACCAAAGCTAATTTTAGAGTAGGAGAGAAGGAGCGCTTCACGAGGATTGAAGATGGTGACAGCATCTTCGGTGGTTTGTATGGCTACCCTGTGTAGTTAACTCTCCATTAGGATTGAATGTAATTGATTCTATCCCCAAGTGTATGTAAATTCTATTTTATTATTTTGAGCTCTCTGTCTATAATATTGGTAATCTATTCTGTGCTTAATCCCTGACTGTCGCGCTTGCGCCGGAGTTATAGGCTAGTTTCGACTAGGATTGAGGATGGGGGAGCCTAGACATAGGAAACTCAAACTCTGATTGAATAAGAGGACTCGGTACTCTGTGACCGACACATGAGCATTACTAATGAGCGAGATGGGTAGTGACAGTACTCTAGCGAAGGGCGTTTACAGGATTAGGCCTTAGTATCGATAGCAAAGGATTAGTTGATTGTCAATCCAGGACCGACACATGGATGTATCCTGATGAGTGATGGGTAGTGTGAGTACTCTAATGAAGGTGCGTCTACAGGATTAGGCCTCGTTTATCAATTAGTTCTTTTACAAATGGAATAAAGAAAACAAAAAGTCAAGGGTAAGTCTGTCGCTTGGGAGAGCCCACATGGATTATCTTTGAGTGCGAGTGGCGCCTGGTAACTCGGGGTCATAAGCAATTTAGTTTGTCTACAGTATTATAGAGTAAACCTAAAATAATAGATAGTTTTACATGCACAAAGAGTGTGATGATATGAAGTTCAATCCTAATCCAAGTAAAGTGTCTCTAACTCTTCCTTTCTAATTTCATTGACTATTTATTTGTTATTTACCATTTACGCAACAATATTCTTATAAATCAGTTGTTTCTCTTGATAAATAGACCACAAATTTACGTGAATTGACCGTTCCCTGTGGATACGATAACTCTTCTTAATATTATACTACTGGATTTTTGGTTTGCTTGCCAGAAACCCATCAAGCATCTTCACCAAGTTCCAACTCATGAACTTTGAGGGATCCCGAGTGTTCCTCCATTCTTAAAGTATTGAGGTCTTTAGCCTCTTGAATGGCAGTAAGTAGTTAACATTGGGCCTCCAAGCCTTTGGTAAACTTCTTAGAATCTTGCGATTGTATCACTAGAATCAAAGGTTCTGCCTAAAGACTTGAGTCCATTAGTTATGGTTTGAAACCTCCCAAACATTTGATCAATAGTTTCAAAGTCTTGCTTCTTGAACATCTCATATTGATGAACAAGCATGTTGATCTGGATTTTTTGACATTGTCAGTCCCTTCATGGGCTGATGCCAATGTATCCCAGATCTCCTTGGCTGAAGAGCATCCATGCACCTTCTCATATTCAGATTTACTCAAGGAGCAAACTAAATAGAGTTTTGCCTTAACATTAAGCTGTACAAGTGCCTTATGTTCACCAGTCCATTCTGCTTTAGGTATAGGCACACCACCATGTGTAGGAGTGTAATCACCATTAGTGACTACATCCTAGAGATCTATGTTCCTGCTTTCAATGAACAGCTTCATACGGTCTCTCCAATAACGGTAATCTGTACCATTAAAAGCTGGGGCCTTGAGACAGAGGCTCCTTCTGCAATTGTAGCGGGAGTTTCTTGTTGAGGTTTCCATCTAGGATCTTCTTCTCAGCACTGTTAGATTCTCAACCCGAGGTTGAGCTCCGATACCAACTGTAGAAACCACAGGAAAACACTAGAAGGGAGGTTGAATAGTGTTTTATAATTTCAAACTGATTTTAGGAAAACCTTTAACAATCAAAACTTTCCACAAAGAAATATGAGCAACTTGCTGAAACTGGGAGTGAGGTACTTGGTGAAGTTGCTTTAGCAAGTCCAATAAAACAGTTTTGGAAAGTTGTTTTTTAATATGATTTAATTGATTTTTCAGTTTCAACTTTAAAATAGTTTACTTAGAACCCTCCAAGTTAGTTTAAACCAAAATAAAGAGATAAGGGTAGAGAAAACTTAGCCACAGATTTATACTGGTTCACTCACTTCCACTGTGAGCTACGTCCAATCCCAAAGCCAACTAGCAATGGATTTTCCACTAATCACAAAGATTACAAATATTCTTTTACAGTCAAGCCTCTTCAGGCTCTAAACCAAGTATTGTTTTACAGACAAGCCTCTCCAAGCTCAAACCCAAGTATTCTTTAAACACCAAGCCTCACCAGGCTCAAACAGAAAACTATTTATGAAACAGATTGCTTAAGTTTTGAAACTACACAAGTTTAAAACCTAAACTGGGTAAGATGTACAGATAACTGAGTATAACTCAGGATATAGAAATGGTTGTACAAACGTAAAGAGATGAAGAATATTTCTCAGAGAATTTAAACATCAATTCAGCAAGTTGGTCCGTTCTCTTTTTTCTTCTCTACATGAGACTTTGTATTTATAGAGGTAGAGAGATAAAACCGGTTAAACTTCTCTAAATCCCATTGTGAGATAGACTTCTTCCCGTTGAGAGACAAAGTTCTGATAGCTTGCAGCAGCAGGCACAACAGGAGTAGGTGTCAGCAGCGCTGACTCTACTTTTCTGAGCAAAGTGTACTTTGTAGCAGGAAATGCCTTTTTGGTTAACAATATTTGAAATATGCCAAAAAGTTCCTGTTTTGCCTTTCCAGAAGAAGTGAAGTGCAGATAGTGTTAGGTATATGCACTAGAGACCTATATTGTTTGAACATCATCACTTGTATTCCTATTATTTTATAAAGGCAATTCATTCTTTTAAGAATACAATTAATGTCCTTAGAATAGTAAGCTCAAACTTCATAAGAAATCAAGTAGATGACTTGATCGTGAGATCTTATGAAGAACTATTCTTAAATAGTCCATAGTCAAGTATCATCTTAGGACAAAGATGCATTTAGACTAGTATGTGAGTTCATTGATGATCACATCTCACGGATCATGGATATGACATAATCGTGTGCTCACATAAGTACACATTAAGAGTAATGGTGTACTGGACAGACCCACCTTAAGAACGTTGCATGGATTGTTACATAAGTGTCATGATCGTTTCTTAAATTGATAAATATTATATGAAGTCCTTCGACCTGAAATCACTACGATTCCTACATAAGGAATTATATGTTTTAATTATCATCAAACGTTGCTGTAACAGGGTAATCATAAAGTTGGTTTTTGGACATATAATAAATTATGTGGTGGGATGTGAGTGACCTAGATGGGATTTGTCCTTCCTATGTAACAGGAGTATATCTGTAGGCCTCTTGTATTAAAGTGAGACTGCAAAATGCATGGCCATGCTCAGGAGGATAAACATGAGATGTTTATTTTCGTACAGTCTACTTGGGGATCAGGAAAACATAAATTTTAACTATACAAGATTGACACTTACCATGCCGCTTGGTTCAATTAGATATTGTGGACAAAGGGACAAATCATTTAAATTATCATAAAATAGGATTCGTCAAAGTTGTTGATAATCTCAATATTTGGGGTAGTGATGTATTGCTTGATACCGCTCACTATTTATGATATTAAATATAAAAGGGTTTTATTTTAATATCATAACAAAATATTAAAAGCCTATTAGGTCACACGCATACAACAAGCCACTAGGAAAGGATAATAATTCTAATTTGATTAGAATTATAACCTAATGGGCCAGGCCCATATGTGTTAGGGATAAGTGAGTAAGGGGTAAAACCCTAGCCACCACTCTATAAATAGAGCATGAGATGCATTACCCCATATATATGAACACATGAGCAATCGCTCTTACTCTCTAAGGCTACTACCAGAGTTGAGGAGGGTTTCCTAGTTCGGCTGTTGGCGTGGACACCACTAGAGACGTGGCTGCTATTGCCCTCGGTCGTAATCCTTAAAAGGTACAACCCTTTTGTTTTATGCGTTTTATGCCTTAATTTGTGTTTTCGCATTAACGATCATAACAAGGGAGGGAATCCATTTATTTCGTTGCACCCTGACCATATGCTTGATTCCCTTCAGATAGCTGGCAGGAGAGCTATGATGGACTTTGAGTCTTCAAAAGGAATCAGCAGAAGAAACTCTTTTATAAAAAGATACAAGTCTCAGTACGACGCTCCCCGTCTTCAGAGGATTTACTAGCTTCGGCAGGTCTTGATCCTTTAGCAGGTTCCTCCTCTTCAGAAGGTTGCACCCACATCAGAGGGTGCATAACTCAGAGGGTTGCTTTATCAGAAGGTTGCTGGAACACCAGAAGTACCTTTCAGCAGAACCTGTTCCTTCTTTCAGGAAACTTAACCAAATTTGATAATCATTTAAAACTCAGGGTTATGAGACATAAACATTATTAACCATTTAAAATATTTTGAGACTCAACACCAAGTCCGTCTTTAGTCGGGTAACCTCTTCGGCCAATTTTGTGTTGCTCTCTTCCAAACGAATATTTTCGTCAGAAAGAGTCTTCACCTTCCCAAGGGCCTCCTTCATCTTCACCTCATCTGCCTGTAACTTTTCAGTTACTGCCTCAAAGTCCTTTTTGATAGTTGGAAGGGCAGGCACTTGGTCGATATGTTATGGAAAATTCAGCACTCATGGCTCCTCGAAGGCACCACGTCCTAACTTGGCCTAGAAAGTCTCCTTCATGTCGGATGCCGAGGCGCCAGTAAAGATCTGATGTCCCTGTTGTGACAACAATTTCAAGTTGCACTTCCTCGAGGTCAAGGGTTGCCCAAGTAAATGGGATGATGTCGGTTCCCTGGTAGACGGCTTCGTGGTGGGTAAAGGCCAGACCGTGCGTTGCTGTCGCTCTTAGGCATGGCAACGGGGTGGGTTGGGGGCGGGCTTCGCTCTCCTCGTCCCCGCCCCTGTAAAAGTCAGGGCGGGTTCTGGGTGTTAAGGAGAGAGGCGGGTTATAAAATTATGAATCCCAACCCCATCCCCGCGGGTTTTTTCCTCCTCTCTATTTTTCATTTTTTTCTGTATTTTTTTTATAACTTAAATACATGATTTTAAATAAGTCATATATATCTAATATATTCTAATTCAAAATATAAGTAAACATACATTGATAATCCTAAAAAATAAGAAACTTAAAAAACTATATTATATTCTAAGGAAAATATAAGTTTACCTTATTATTTAATTATTAGTAGACTAAAATTAGTTAATTATTCTATCAGGGCGGGTTCGGGTTCGGGGGTGGGGCGGATTCTTGCACCCCTAAACCCGCCCCCATTAAAGGCGGGGCGGGTTCGGGGTCGGGTTTTACTTAAACCCAGTCAAAGCGGGTTTTCCCCGTCAAAGTCGGGGCGGGGCGGCGGTTAGTACCCGCGAGTTCGGGTTTGATTGCCATGCCTAGCTGGCTTTGCCAAAGTCCCTTGAGCCTGCAGATCTTCTACTCGCAGCCTCTTCTCAGCGTGAACTCGACTGCTCTTTCCCCCCTCCGGAGGTGAGACATTTTTTGCAGCAGTCGCAGCAGCCGCTGCCTTCTAGGCCTCATTGCGGGATCTCTTCTCAGCCAAGGCTAATGTGTTGTTACCTGCCATCTCACCTGCAAGAAAAGAGAAAAAATAATAGTATTGGATCACAAAAGAAATACGAGGAGTTAAGCCGATAAATACCTAGCCGGTCCTTAAGGCTATGGCTACCGCCATCCAATATGCGATGTGAGTCAATCACTCTGTGATCCTTCTTGAACTGTTGAAGGGCTTCAACAACCTAACTTCATCTGCGGATAGTTCATCCTCTATAATTTCATACTATTTAGTCCGCCGAGCGTAGTGACTCTGGGTCCAATATAAAGGGAATTTTAAATCACCGGCCTCCTGTGAAGAGCCATATCTTCCCTCCTCCTTTTGGACGGCAAAAAACATACCACTCTTTAAAACCCTTGTAGATGACTGATATGGCCCAAAAAGCTTCCCCCCGGGGACCTGACCTCAGAGCCAGCCATGCCTTCCGGCCATCGGCATCTATGATGGGATAAGGTTTTAAACTATAAAAGAAAATATCCAAGGGTTACCTGTAACCCTAAGGCCTCACATAATGCCACACAAACTTCGAGTAAAGCCCCATGCGTTCGGATTTTTGTAGTGAGACAGAGCAACCTCCAGGTACTTTAACACACTAACTTCAAAATCAGGTAAACGGTAAGCCACACGCCAAGATCCGTTGAAAAGGCATTTGTACATAGGGAGAAATGGACTCTCTACATTCCCTCCGGTTACAATTCCTATCATTCTCCCCCGGGAAGTTCTACAGACCATTCCTCTTCATGGCCACGAGGGAAGCAAGAGTGACATTCCGGAAAGCCAACTCCAAGGCTGGCTCTGAACTATACCAATAGGGCGTTCCCAGTGCCTCTACATCTACCCATCTAAGATGCTCGCAATTGGGCGGATCGGGAAGTCGACTTTCCCCATCACGGACCTGTTCAAAAGATCCAATAATTCGTCGTCAAAATCTGAGTCAGATGACGAAACAAGGCTGGAAACTTGTCAGACTATGCCGGAAAATTCGACAACTTCCCTCTTCCGAACAGGCCTACCCAGACTGGCGGACTAGCCCGGATTCCAGGGCACGAAACTCCCTTAATGACAGGCCTGGGGGCAATAGGCCACCTCAGATAAAGCCCTCTTCGCTAAGCCCTAAGTTATCTGGTGATAAGTGAAAAATATATGATAATTTACTGTATAATTACTGCACTCATCAAGGGTAAAATGGTAAATTATTCCCCAAAAATACCTCTTTTTAGTAATAATTGCATAAATTGTGAATATTTGATTTGAATTTGAATATGATGCTATTTTGATAGAAAATCTGTTGATTTTGCAGATTAAATTGGAAGGATTAAATAAAGAAATCAGATGGCATTTATTTGAAAAGAGAATCTGCAAGATAAGGATTTAAATGGCAGCTAATTTGGATCAGATCAGCAATTATTTGGATAATATTTTGCAAATAAATTCTCAATTTAAATTCAAATCAAATTGAAGATAAGATCAACAATTATTTGGATGAAAATTCTGCAGATAATTCTAAATTTAAATTCAAATCAATATTAAAGATAAGATCAGCAATTATTTGGATTAAGGACTTATGTAGATTTAATTCCAAATTCAAATTGAAGATCAAATCAACAGAAGATTAAGCTAAAAAGAGAAAAATAAGGAAAGCAAATCAAGCAAGGATAAGATTAGGAAGAGATCAAATTTAAAAAGGGGGGGAAATCAAGGAAGCTGGATCGTGAATCATAGCTCCACCTGCGCTAAGCGTAGGTGGAGCGCAGCAGTTAAAATTGCTCTTTGGATCCTGCGCTTCAAACGCGCTGAGCGCAGGTGAAGCTCAGGAATCCGAATTTAGTTTTTCAAGAGATTTCAGATCAGATTCCTTCCAGATTTCAGATGGCTTTTCCAGCGTCTATAAATAAAACCTTTTGAAAAGATAAAAGGCGCTTTTGGGGAGACCAGAGGTGAGAGCTTTTGGAGAGACGGCAGAACAGAAGCAAGGGCTGGAGAAAGTGACAGTTTCTCCATTGGTTTGTAATGGCTACCATGCGTAGCCTAAACTCTCCAATAGGATTGAATGTAGTTGATTCAATCCTCAATTCTATGTGAATTCTCTTTATTATTTATGAATCCCTATTTTTATAATATCGGTGTTTTTATTATGTGCTTAATGCTTAGCTTCCGCCGTGTACCAGAGTTATAGGTTGGTTTATGGGGCGCATTCGGAAGGTGGTTCTATAAAATCAATAGCGAGTTTGGGGAACCTAGGAATAGGAAACTTGAATTCTGATTGGGTAAAAACACTCATAGTAGTCACTGTGGGAACCAGGGTGAATTGATAGCGTAAACAAATAGATCTTTAATCCAGGGTAATTTATCACTGTGGGAACCAGGGTAGATTATTTCTGAGTATTTCATATTTGTGGGAACCTTTGTGAAATAACTTTAATTTGTGCTAAGATGTTATAATTGCATATTCATAAATATTATTGGGTTTCACATACGAAAGGGGTGCCGATGATACGAAGTTCAATTCTAGTCCAAGTAACTGTCTCTATCTCTCTCATTTAAGTTCAATTATATTTACTTGCATAATTCTCAATAAACAACCATACACTATTACTTGATAGTTGTGACCACTAATCTTTATAAATTGAACCGTTCCCTGTGGATGTGATACTCTTACTTACTATTATACTGCTGGAATTTTGGTACGCTTGCCAGAATTTCATCACCTGGACTAACAGGAACTACCCGGGAAGGACCACATGGCCTTCAAACCAAACTTTCAACCCCTTCATCTTCTAATCATAAAAAAACCACTATCCTACCACTATTTAACCGACTCATGTTTGCAGAATAAACAACCAAACTCAGAGCAAAATGATTGTAGAAATTGAAGGAGACCGGAGGGCTCGTAGGGCATACACAGAAGTCCCAATGAAGCTCATAAATGGCACCCACTCGCAGGATGAAGAAGAAGCTTCAGAGGAAAAAACCAGAGGAAAACCAGCAATTTGCGAACAGGAAAATGGTCGCGTCCGGTAATTTCAAAATATTTTATACCTAATCATTAGATGTTGACACATGGAAGGTAATGAAGCGATGCGCCCCTTCGATCATGACACCTCGCGCCTCGTGATTCCAACCGTTGCTGTTGGAAAGTTAAAAGGTCGCCGACTTTGACCGGCATTGAACTTACAAGCCGCACATTCATATCACCATGAACGACACGACGTGGGGGGGAAACTGTTCTAGACCCGCCATCCGCCTTACGAGATAGCGACTTTCATAGTCCAGTTGAGGATGGATCCGAACTTATTCCTTTCGCCTACCGGCATAAGCAGGCAAACCAAACATCCCTTCCTAGGCGTGTGGGCTTCATGCCGGCCTAAGCACGTGGCACCTTCGTAGAACAAAGTACACTTTCTTATTAATAAAAATAGTTTATCTGCTACACGAACTGACTTGAGCGTCGAGTGCCTGCAGGTACACCCCCACCAGAGTCTGACGTCAACCGCAGTGGACAACCAACTTCTCACCGGAAACCACCATTCGAGGATCACACATGATCAACTTCCATTTATTAGGAAGAGTCATATATATATATATATATATATATATATATTAATACACACTTGAATAAGACAAGCTCATACCTGAGTGATAATTTCTTTAATTTATGTGAGTTGGGGACGAGCTAGCCTGAATTTGATCCCTCAATCAGCAGTTGTCCAGATAAAACCATTGGGTGAGATCCAGTGGCACACTTCAATCCGACCCGGACCTGGATTAAGAGTCACGAATGCACTGTGGGTGGGGCTCCAATTAGTTGTGTCCATGTGACAGGTGGCGACACCGCGAGTCTTGCATTGGAATTCGGGTCAAAAAGACCCATTTCGTAGAGTCGAGGTTTGGGAACGGTAAGTGGCAGTAATATAACAAACAAGGCCTCGTTCGGGGTGGTTGTGAGTTTTTAGTTTTTGGTTTTCAAAAATTTTAAACCAAGTTTTTACAATTCAAAATCAAAGAGGTTTTCAGTTTTTATTTTGAATTGTAAAAACTTGATTTAGAATTTTTAAAACTAAAAACTGAAAACTCATAACCACAATGACTTTCCAGCCGTTTAGCTCGTTGACCCGACCCACCAAGACTTTCTTGTTGAACCCGTCTAAGTGGTCAGTGGTCCGAACCGTGATGTGGAGACCCAGAACTGAAGTGGCAAAGTCAATCATATCCTCGATGGAGCCCACACAGCACTTGATCTCGCCCTGGTTGGGTGCCCTCTCACACTGTGATGGTTCCTGCAGAAAGTTCAGAAATAATGCAAGATAGAATAGTGTAGAAGAGAAATTTGTGGTATTATAGTCACTTCCGGTCTATTAAAGAGTATAGAATGGTATAGGACAACAAATGAAAAAGAAATCAGAATCACTTTGACATCGGGGGAGAAGGGAATTTCAGAATAACAGAAAGGAGAGAAGACTTGACAATATTCCACGCACCTAGTGACCCCCCTTCCAATACAAAAACCCCCCACTCAGTCTCTCAATCGTGAAGGAATCTTTTTGATTCTACTGCTTCTCCTAACAAACTTGTGCACCATTTCATCCTTCCCCGGATCTATTGCCACCTGTCCCCTTGAGGTCTCACCACCTGTGTTTCTTCATCATAACATTACCCTCTCCATCAAGAGTGACCTTGTCCGCAAGGTCAAATAGAGGGAATTAATCTTGGATATGAGAAACAAATTCCCAAGTGCAATCACCAGTACCCTCCCATTAGATCAAAATTTGAGGAACCCATATGTCACGAATGTGAATTTTTTTTGTGTCTAGAACAACTAGGGGCTGGAACTGAGGTCCTTGGACAGTTGTAGTAAGCGGAAGAGGAATATACTGAGAATATGGAGCACCCCTACACATTTTCAGCAATGAAACATGGAAGACTGGATGAATTTTAGCCTCTGAAGGGAGCTCCAATCTATAGGCAACAGTACCAATGCGTTCTAGAATTTTAAAAGGACCAAAATAGCGCATGGACAATTTCTGATTGCGCTGCAGGCGTAGAGAATGCTGGCGGTATGGCTGCAATTTCACAAAGACAAAATCACCAACATTAAATGCAACTTCAGTGCACTTTTTGTCAGCATTTAGCTTCATGCGAGATTGAGCATGGGATAAATTAAGCTTAAGTTGAGCAAGTAAACGGTTCCTTTGCACTAACTGAGCATGGACATCAAAGTGGGTGTCATCCAGAACAGAGTGAGGAATAATGGTTGGAGGGTCTCGACCATATAAAATCTTGAAGGGTGTCATTCCAATGGATGTATGAAAGGAATTGTTGTACCATAATTCTGCCCAAGGCAGAAATGAAACCGATAAAGAAGGATTCTCAGAGACAAAACAACATAGATACATCTCTAAGCACTTATTGAGAGCCTTAGATTGCCCATCCGTCTGAGGGTGGTAAGCTGAACTCATCCGCAATGAGGTACCTTGGAGTTTGAATAAATGCCTCCAAAAAGAACTAGTGAAAGTCTTGTCACGGTCAGAAACAATAGAAGAAGGGATCCCGTGTAATTTAACCACTGTATTAAGAAAAACTTCTGCAACCTGGGGTGTTGTGAAGGTGGATCTCAATGGAGCGAAATGAGCAAACTTCGACAAGCGATCAATGACAACAAAAATAACAGAGAAACCCTTAGACAATGGTAAGCCAGTGATAAAATCCATAGCCACATCTTCCCAAACTTGATGTGGAATCGACAAAGGGGTCAACAAACCAGAAGGATTTGTCTGACAGGATTTGGCACGTTGACATATCTGGCAATGGCGAATAAAGTCACGAATATCCTGACGCATACTCTGCCAAAAGAAATAAGTCGCAATTCGAGTATGGGTGCGCAAGAAGCCTGCATGACCATCTATGGAATAGGAGTGAAATTCCTGCAGAATACGAATGATAAGACCACGAGCCTCAGTGGGAATGACCAAACGGTTGTGCCAAAACAACTTACCATCGCGGACAGTATGATGAGGCATTGCAGCAGGGTCAACTTGAAATTGGTGAACAAGGAGTTGTAGTGAAGCTGAGGAAAATACTTCACGATGAATATCCTCTAAGAGAGAAGAATGAGGAACAGACAACGCCATATGGAATGATCTGGATAAAGCATCATCAGCTTTATTGGTGGGGCCGGGTTTGTATTCAATAGAATAGGTGAAACCCAAAAGCTTGGGTAGTAAAGACTCTTGCTCTGGAGTTTGAATGACCTGATCTGCAATGTGTTTAAGACTGCGTTGATCGGTACGAATGATGAAGTAATGACCAAATAGGTAATGGCAAAATTTAGCCATTGCCTCAGTGATGGCATAGAGTTCACGAACATAAGCGGACTGGCTCTGCATCCGAGTAGAGAGTTTCTTAGAGAAATAAGCAATAGGATGGCCATCCTGAGCTAAAACAAAACCAGTGCCTTGTCCTGAAGCATCTATCTCAACAATAAAAGGCTGAGAAAAATCTGGAAGTGATAAGACTGGTGCCGTGATCAAAGCATGCTTGAGAGCTAGAAAAGCAGATTGAGCTTTGGGAGACCAATGGAAATTATCCTTTTGTAGTAGATCTGTAAGAGGGCCAGCAATGGAGGCATAATAAAGCGACGATAGTAACCGGTTAAACCAAGAAAAGCCCGTAACTGTGTAACGGTAGTAGGATGTGGCCAGTCTTGAACAGCTTGAACCTTAGAGGGGTCCATGGCAACGCCCTGTCCTGATACAATATGACCCAAATATTCCAATTGGGTTTGGCCAAATGAACATTTGGAAAGCTTAGCAAATAACTGATGTCGTTGTAAGCAGTCAAGAACGGTAGACAAGTGTTCCAAATGTAACCCCCAAGCAGAGCTATATAGTAAAATATCATCGAAGAAAATGAGAACAAATTTGCGCAGAAATGGCCGAAACACATCATTCATCAAAGCTTGAAATGTAGCCGGTGCATTCGTGAGACCAAAAGGCATGACCAACCACTCATAATGCCCATGATGTGTACGAAATGTTGTTTTATGTCGATCCTCTGGTCGAACTAGAATTTGGTGATACCCAGAGCGCAAATCCAGTTTAAAAAAAATTGAGAGCCTCGAAGCTCGTCCAACAGCTCGTCAACAGTAGGCATAGGGAAGGAATCTTTTATGGTGATAGCATTTAAGGCTATGTAATCAGTACAAAAACACCAAGAGCCATCCTTCTTGCGAACCAATAAAACAGGGGCGGAAAATGGGCTTGTACTCGGCTGAATAAGGCCTTCAGATAACATTTCCTCAACCATACGTTCAAGTTCAGCTTTCTACGCAAAAGGGTAACGATATGGGCAGACTTTGATTGCAGAAACGCCCTCCTGAAGTGGTATAGTATGGTCTTGAGTACGCGGGGGTGGTAAACCATGTGGAACTGCAAAAACAAAGGCAAAACGATGGAGAATGGCAATTAAGTCAGGCGGTAGAGCAGCTGGAAAATCCAAGGAATCTCTTGCAGGACAATCCAATGACAAAGAATGCAATGTATACAATTCATCTATAGCATTAGTGGCACAAAAACGTTTAAGATGATGAAAGTGAGCAACAGAGGGAGTAGAAGAATTGTTTCCCTGCAAAGTAACAAAGGCATTCTCCAAATAAAACTTGATTGAAGAAGAACTATAATCTGCGATGTGAGCCCCCAGAGTAGCAAGCCAAGAAGCCCGAATGACAACCTCTGTACCAGAAACGGGCAACACATACACTGGAAAACGTATGCACTTACCACTAATGTGAAGAGGTAGCTCGCGAACCACACCCTCAGCATAAAGATAGTGGCCGTTGCCCACCATAACCCTCACCCCTAAAGCTGGTTCAATTGGAAGTTGGAGCCGCCAAGCCAAGCGAGGCTAAATAAAGCTGTCAGAGCTGGCACCATCCAAAAGCACTTGAACCGGTTTACCAGAAATAGTACCCTGAAATCTGATAGTAGCACAGCTGGGGGAACCATGATAGGCATGGAGAGATAGATGATGGAGTGGTGGAGAGGAACCATCGTTGTCAGTGTCAGGGGATGAGGCAGCAACTAAATCACTTGATGGTTCTCCAGGGGGATCATCCAAATCATAAAAGAGGAGCATTAAGTGTTTATTAGGACACTTGTGGTTCCAGGAATATTTCTCATCACATGTGAAACAAAGCCCCTTCTCCCAGCACAGCTGCAATTCAGCAGGGGAAATACGCTTGACTAGGGCTGGGGACATGGGTTTGGACAATGGTTTTGGAAGTAGCGGATGTAATGGGGAGGAATGGGAACCCGCATTTGTGGAGGCACTAGAGGAGATTGATTTGACATGATTCGAGAACGAATTGGTTCGAGGGGCACGTGAAGGGAGACCCAAACTAACCTTCTCATCAAAAAGGCGGGCAAGGGAAACAACCCGTAACATCGATTGGGGACTTTGAGCAATGACCTCACGACGGATAGGATCACGAAGTCCACTAATGAAGCAGTCCAACAAAGCCGCATCTGTCAAACCATCCACACGGTTAGCCAGAATCATGAATTGGCTATAGTAATCGGCCACCGAACCAGACTGGGTAAGCTTGAACAATTGGGCCCGAGGACAATCAAACATAGATGGGTCGAACTGTTCCTCCACAGCCCGAGGGAGATCCGCCCAGGTAGTCAACTGATTGGTCTTGTATAACATCTGAAACCATGGAACCGCGGATCCTTCAAAATGAACAGCGGCAATGGTGAGGCGCTGGGAATCAGGAGTTACATAATAGGAGAACTGCTCAGCTCGAAATAAGCAATTAAGAGGGTCGGAGCCATCAAATTTGGGAAAATCCAAATGCACGGGACTCATTTGTGGGTTTGAGCTCGTTGCTCCAATCGGCGGAGGGATAGAGAGCTGTTCAGAGAGCGAGTAATGGTGTCAAGGAAGCGTTGAATAGCAATCATAGTAGAGTCAAGACGTTCCAAATGTTGTTGGGTGGATTTGCCCTGCTGATCATGAAGGGCGAGAATGTCGGAAACACGTTTAAGTTCAGTAGTCAGCTCTTTCATCCTCGTGTTTTCCGCCATCAGAGGTCAATGAAAGCACCAATGTGATGGTTCCTGCAGAAAGTTCAGAAATAATGCAAGATAGAATAGTGTAGACGAGAAATTTGTGGTATTATAGTCACTTCCAGTCTATTAAGGAGTATAGAATGGTATAGGACAACAAATGAAAAAGAAATCAGAATCACTTTGACATCAGGGGAGAAGGGAATTTCAGAATAACAGAAAGGAGAGAAGACTTGACAATATTCCACACACCTAGTGACCCCCCTTCCAATACAAATACTCTCACTCAGTCTCGTGAAGGAATCTTTTTGATTCTACTGCTTCTCCTAACAAACTTGTGCACCATTTCATCCTTCCCCGGATCTATTGCCACGTGTCCCCTTGAGGTCTCACCGCCTGTATTCTTCATCATAACACACACTCACCCAACGAGACTTGCAGAATCTTGTCCACAGAGGATTTATCTGAGACCCTGAAGAGGCGCTTCAGTTCCGAAGAGGAGAAGGGCAATTTGGACAAAATGGAGCGGGGCAGAAACGACCTTTCCGGGAATTTATCAAATTCGTGATCAGGCATGGGCATAACCGTTCCTTGCTTGAGTATACTCTTGCGAAAAACATTCCCGCAAACAACCATTCTTGTGATCAGAATCGCGGTAGTTAATGTTCTTCTGGTAAATATTTCTTGAATCGGTGGCGCTCAATGGCGACGCCTTGGAGAGGAGGAACGATGGCTTTGGCAACTTGTTGCTGATCTCTCTGTCCCAATACTGGATCGCGAAAGTCTTTGGGGTGAACTGGTTTTGGATTTTCTGATCTCTTGCATCTTCAGCGAAACCAACCTGCAGCAAATGCAATGCAATGCATAACAATGAGAGAGAGATGGATTTAAACTAACAATAAGA
Organism: Sesbania bispinosa; assembly: GCA_026901365.1. NCBI lineage: Eukaryota > Viridiplantae > Streptophyta > Magnoliopsida > Fabales > Fabaceae > Sesbania > Sesbania bispinosa. The sequence continues at coordinate 193,998 of QLOH01000926.1, read as the reverse complement.
GAGTGAAGAAAAATAAACTGTGCGGGCTTACATTAAGTGTCAAGAGAAGATAAAGAGGAAGAGGGTGCTCGTGTGAGAGAATTTGTGCATGTTATTTTTTGTTCTTCCGGAGATTGAGTGACCAAGAGAGAAGATAGGGAGGGTTATTTTGAGAATTGATATTTGGGCGGGTTTTGTTATGTTGCATGCACGAATTTATAGAAGTCCCGATAAGTCGGAAATAATCGAGCTACTGACCAATGAAGTGATAACCCGTATTACCTACTCCTCCATCTTATTAGCATTGTGCATGCACTCTAATGACTCATTATTCAAAATGCATTGGTTAAGATTAGGGTTGTAAATTACTCAAGCCGAGTCGAGTACCTAATCAGCTCAGGCTTGCCTTGTAAAAATATGGGTGGCTCAAATTTAGCTCATTTATTTAAACGAGTCAAACTTAAAATTTTGTCTTGGTTTGTTAAAGAAAAAATAAAGCTTGGACTTGACTTGTTTAGTTCATCTTATATCTTCATTATTTTTACTCTTTTGAAAATTTTTTTAAAATCATTTTTTGTTTTTAATTTTAATATTACAATAGTATTTATATTTTATTATGGGAAAAGAGTACATATAACCACCCTAAACTTTTATCACTTTACAAATAAACACTATAAACTTTTTAGGGAAAAATATGGTTTTCGTCCCTATAGTTTCGGTCAACTTTAGTTTTCGTCCTTATACTTTAAATTTTGTGTTTTTTTGTCCCTAAACTTTCTAAACCCCCAAATCGTGGTCCTTGTGTGAGATATGTTAACCTGATGAGCTAATTAACAAAAGTTACATGTCAACCTCAACAGTGAGTCTCAAATAACTTACTCATCATCTAATTAACTTTTTTATTAATGTTCAATTATTAAAATAACGTAACCTTAATTACTAAATTAGGGGCACATGAGCAATTTTTACCCGATAAAAAACAAAGTTTCATAATTATGGCTATTTTAATAATTAAAAAATTAATAAAAAAAGATTAATTAGATGAGTCAGCTATCTGGGGCCACTATTGAGACTAACATGTAACTTTTGTTACTCAAGCTCATCAGGTTAACAGATCTCACCGACGGACAAGGACAACCGGTTTGAGGGTTTAGAAAGGTTTAGGGACAAAAAATATAGGATTTAAAGTACAGGAACGAAGACTAAAGTTGACCGAAATTATAGGGACGAAAAACATATTTTCCCAACTTTTTATTTTATCCAAATTAATCCTTAAACTTTTATCGTTGTTGTAATAGGTCCTTTCGTTAACATAAAATTAAATAATTAACAGAATCAATCTCAATAATTTAATATTTTGTATTTAAAATATTAAAATAATTGAAAATCCAAAAAATATTTAATTTAATTCAATAAAAATATAATCCTAATATTACACGACGGGTTAATATACAAGAGTGTCCATAATTGAAAAATATATATCCTGGTTCAATCAATTATCATTGAATCATTGATTGTGATATTGGATGATTCTGTCCTAAAGTAGTGATCAAGTTGGTGCCAGAGTTAAAAACTACTACATATGTACCACTTGTAACAATAAAATAAGAACCATGGGAGCAATATGAACCGAGCTTTACAATATGTTTAAAGTTAGACCTTCCCTTCTCATCCACTTCTCGATCGATATTTTGAAGAGAAATAAAAAATAAGAAATGCTTCATCTACACAAATTAATTATTGTACCGGATATACATTAAGTGCCAATGAGGATTAAATCATGAATCAACATAATATATAGACTAAAATAATATTTTAGTCCCTATAAAATACCCGAATTTTGATTCTCAATCCTGAAAAATTTTTCTTTTTTATTTCATCCTTATTGTTCTCAAAAGTCCCCGACGACCAAGCTCTCATCCCGTAAGGATTAGACCTAGCCGTCAGAGTGAGAGTATCAGATGCCCTATTTTAGGTTTATCTTAGTCTTTTATAGGATATTATTGGGCTTAATGGGCCTGATAAGCTTATCACTGAGTACTATGCAAAGTGATAAGTGGGGTACCACTTATCACCGAGCATTAAGCACCACTTGTGTCCAGAGGGCTCGGTGCCCGGTATAGTACACTTATAAAATATTTATGCTATTTTTTTAGCCCCTGATGTTGATTTGACTGTTAATTGTGGATGTGTCGAACACTAATAATAGTTTAAATACATCAGAACTACCCTAACACATTATATAAGAGTATTGTTAGCTTCCTTAAACTCATTTAGAGAGTCAAATTTAATGATCAATTTGAACTGAAATTCTTTGTACATTTCCTCCTTCATATATATCACAAATAGTTTTTGAATGTGTTTAAGAAGGCTAACACAGTTGTATAATGTGTCATGGTACAATATATGTGTGTGTGTGTGTTTTTATTATTAATTGACGTTAATATATATTATAGTCACCAAAAAAATTAATATATATTACTAATTTAATTAATTTAAATGTTATAATTTTGAAAATGGTATAATCTTGTATTCAAAAACACAATAAAATAGCAAAACTTGAACTAATATCTATTTCTCCTCCCATTGTACGTTCTCATCTCTCATCCACTTCCACATTTACCAGAGTTGTTTTATTGTTAAACTTGGATGATATGAGTTATTTTTCATTTGTACTAAAGTGATTTTTTAATTAATTTTCATTTTCTAATCAATTTATTACTTTTATAATTAACAAAAGTGCGGATAATCGGTATGGGTAAGGGTACTTAAGTACTCAGCAAGTAAGGGTACAAGTATTAGAATCACTACCCATGCGGGTATGGGTTCGGATATGGGTATTTTTTCAAAACGCAAGTATGGAGATGTGTACTATGTACTATACACAGACCATATCCATTGTCATCCCTAGATGGGAATCACATGTGGATCCCATCTGTTCTCGGCAAGAAAAATCCGGGCTAACTTTTAAGGCAGTTAACTCGGCTTTCCTACCAAAATTGTGAACCTGCCTTCTCTCCAGTTTCCCAAAGCCTTTTATAGGCCCTTGTCCTAACTGCCCATTACCCTTATTCCTGTCTTTTCTCCTCCTCGCGTCCCACTCAGCCTTCTACCCTCCTACGTGCCTACTTGGGGAAGGGGTCAGAGAGACGTGGGTTATGGGCCGAGTTATCGGGATCGTCCTCGGCCCAATATTTTGTACAGTCCACCATCCATTTTTTATTTCTCTTCAAATTTACTGAGAAGTGGGTGAGAAATGAAGATACAACTTTGATAATCGATATTTATATTTTAAAAAATCATTCTTTATTTTTTATCATTTTTAACTGATAATTATCAAATATGATGCTTAAAAATCAATTTTGTATAGTTAAAAATCGATTTTCAACATAAAAAAATATTTTTTAAAAGGTTGTGACTTGTGATGTGAAAGTGAAAAGAAGTATTATTTTATCTCTTTTATCACTATTAACCAACCAAACAACTATCAATCAAACTAACTATCCATTCCTGTTTGTTTTCTATTTCACTCATACTAAAAAAAAACTTATAATTAATCTCTATTTTATTTTCATTTATTTTTCTCTTATTTCTCTCTTTTTTTTTTTTTTCTCTTCTCCATTCCTTTCTTCTAACCAAATATAATGTAAAGCTTGATTCATGCATATTGCTCCCTCGGTTCTTTTATTTTTTTGTTACAAGTGGTATGTAGTAGTTTCTAACTCTAGCACCACTACTTGATTATATTGGTACAAAACCATTAATTAGATAACGAAAGAAAGTCACTTTAGGGACAGAATCATCCAAATGATTCAATGATAAAGCTCGATTAGTAAAGAATATTAATAAACTAATAATAAGAAACTAACAAAAATAAATTAAAGAATATAATAAAGCTCGATTCATATTGCATCCCTTGATTCTTTTTTTATTGTTACAAGTGGCATGTAGTCGTTTTTAACTCTAACACCACTACTTGATTGCTCTACAACCATGCATTGATTGATAACGAAAGAAAAGTCACTTGGGACACAGAATCATCTTTCATGCCTATCTTATTTTACACCACACCTTTATATTACTTGGAAATGCATTAATAGATAATATTTGGGGTGGGTATTATAGGATTGGTCATCATATTTTCATTTAAAATAAAATATTATCTAGTGGGATAATATTTGAATCTATATATACTCATGTGGACAATACTCATGCTATCATACATACTTCTATATATAATACTATATAATAAAACATAACTGCTATTATAATACTAATAACACTAATAATAAGAAACTAACAAAAATAAAGAATATTAATTAAAAGTATAATATCTCAGTTAATTTTTTGTCATTGATCAGGAATCCCCCACAAGTATATAACTGTTGATTTAATCCTCGGACACAAGAGTTGCGACTCGAGGATTAAAACTCTTGACCTTGCAGGTAAAACCCGTCTGGATCACACTCCACTTCCACTGCAATCAATCACTGTTTATTCAAAAATCCTACAATATATCACTTAATTAATTGAAAAACTGTTCAATTATAATTCAATTCCTAATTATAAAAAATTACAAATGTAACCATTTAACTTACCAAAAAATTATTTAAAAATCCTTTGAATTGTAATTAGGACTGTAAATGAGTTGAGTTATTCATGAACTATTTGAGCTCGACTTGTTAAATGATCGACCAAGCTCGTTTATTTAATTAAACAAACAAGCCCAAACTTAAAGTTTGACTCGATTATTTAAATGAGTCAAGCTCAAGCCTTATAAGCTTGGCATTAAAAGCTCGTGAATAGCTCGCCTTATTATATATATAATAATAATTAATTAATATAAATAATTAAAGTAAAGTAAGATTAATAAAAATTAGAAAAAGAAAAAATACAGTTATAAGTTTATTTTTAAAATAAAGGGTTAAATATATTTTTAGTCCCTGAAAAATAGTCGGGATTTGGTTTTAGTCCCTGCAATTTAAAATAGGTGGTTTTGGTCCTTCAAAAATTGAAAATGCACCGATTTAGTCCTTATCGATAAAAATTCGTAGCTAATCCATAGCAAAATCTGTAGCAAAATAAGGCAATAAGGACTAAATTGGTGTGTTTTCAATTTTTGAAGGACCAAAATCACCAGTTTTAAATTGCAGGGACTAAAACCAAATCTCGATTATTTTTCATGGACTAAAAACATATTTAACCCTAAGATAAATAATAAAATAATAAAGTAAAATAATTACTCTCTCTCTATATGTGTGTGTGAAAATAAGTATTAAAATATTTCTTATGTTAGTCAAGAAGTTATGTATTGAATTTCAAAAAATATAATATTTTAGATCTTTTTAACTATATATATATATATCGTATATTAAGAATATATTTTGACTTTTATATTAAAATTTAATAATAAAATATTTATTAAATATTAATTCATAAACTTTAAAAATGATTTAAAGAAAAATTTAATAAGAGCAAAAACAATGAAGTTATAAATGAGCTAAACAAGCCAAGCCGAAACTTTGTTTTTCTTTAACAAGTCACGCCCAAGCTTTAAGTTTGGCTCATTTAAATAAATGAGCCAAACTTGAACCACACATTTTTTTCACAAGACAAGTCTGAGCTTCAGGTACTTGACTCAACTCGGCTCATTTACAGCCATAATTGTAATTATAAAATATTGTCTTAATTGAAATTTTGGTTCCCTTAGTTTCAACCATGTGGAAGTTTGGACACTTAAGTTTTTCCGATTAAATTAAATTTATTTAATTTAAAATTAATCAAATTTAATCCCTCATAAATTTCTTCCTTAATTTTAAAACCTTTAAAACTCTGCTTTCTATTCTACATATTCACAAATTGACTTGATTAAATCATTTTAAAGCTTGATCTTCAACCCAAAACTTATAAATCAAAATATCTATTTTCACCTAAAATTTTAAAAATCTTAAATTTTTGTTCTCTTTGTACTCTAATTCTACAACCTATTAAATTCTTCAAATTTAACACATTTAATAAAAAAATTACTTTTAAACTTTCAAAATGATTTTATATCTCAAATTTATCATAAATTAAACCATAAATATCTGGATTGAAAATGAACAATTTGAGAGTTTTATAAAAGATAATTGATGGGAGAATAAATTTGCTTAATTTTAAAAGTAGAGGGACTTAATTAACTCTAAAAAAATTGAAGGGACCAAAACTGTAAATTATCCCAACTAAAGAAACAAAAAAATACAATTAAGCTTAAAATATAATAAACATATTATGTAAGTACAAATAGGATTGGGTATTATAGTATTTATACGCACACTCATACATGTAAAATTTTGTGAATAATTACATAGATTTAGAAATAAACTATTTGATAATTATGCTATCTATTATAAGTCATTTTTATGGTACCATTATGTTTGGTCTGACCATCCCAATCATTACACACCTTAACATTAAGTTCAATTTTATTTTCTAAGCAAAATATATTATATTAAAAGGGAGTATAAGGGGTACTCCAACCCATACAAACCCAAATATTAAAACTTATAGAGAAACCAACAATCCAAAACCAATTAAAACTAAGAAGACTACCCCTTACAAGGCATTACTTTAGCAATGCAATATAAGATGACAACCCTTACAAGCCCAGATCCTACACAGAGACATTAAAAAAGCCAATACAAACCGTGGCAATAGATTATAGAAGTAATAGCCAACTAACAGAACAACAACCATGACAAATAAACACCTTGGACAGCAACCCGGAAATATACCAAAGAGAGCATCAAACAGTAAAGATAGCATCAACCACAACAAACGGTAATTAAAAATCTGACAACAACCACAGGAAATCAGTAACAGTCCACCACAGCAAAAATCTGAACAATCAGCCATCTCTAAAATTAAGACAAGTGGCAGGATTAGCATACCACAAAAGAAAAGGGTATAGGAATGATTGATGGGTTTTTTGCTTTTAACCATTTCCACATTCTGATTTTAATAAACTCCAGTATGAGTCGGTTCCGCAGAAATAAGATTGAAGAAAACATCATTTCTAGCCAACTAGAGAGACCAAATTGTCACCAACCAAAGTAAAGCCCATATTGCTGAAGAAATACAAACTTAGAAGAGAGATGACGATGAAATAGAGACCTTACTTTGGTTGGTGATCGACCAAGGAAGGGGAGATGAGAATCACATGTAGATCCCATGCATTTTTTATTTCTCTTCAAAATGCATAGAAATGGAAGAGAAATGAAGGTAACATTTTAGGCTTTAGGCAACGCTTTTTTAAACAATATTTAAAAAATTGTTGCTGAAACATGAAATAGGTAACGGTTTTACACCTGTAGACCTCATTTATATTTGGCAATGATTTTCAAGTTGTAGTCGTATTTTAGGCAACACTTTTCTTGGCAACGATTCAAAAACCATAGCCAAAACATGAAATAGGCAACGATTATTTAATTTTGTAGATCTTTCTTAGTCAATGGTTTTAAATCCGTTGTCAAAACATAAAATAGGCAACATTTTTTAAATTGTGGTGATTTTTCCTCATTAATGGTTATTAAACTGTTGCCAAAACATAGAATAGGCAACATTTTTTAAGTTTTACTGATTTTTTAGTCAACGATTGTAAAACTGTTGCCAAAACATAAAATAGGTAACGTTTTTTCAAATGCGGAGATTTTTTATTCAATGATTGTAAAATTGTTGCCAAAACATGTAATAGGCAATAGTTTTTCAACATGCAACAAGAAAAAACCATTGTTGAAACTATTAAAAAATATTGATTTAATGTTTAAGTTTTCAAATTTTTGTTTTACTAAATTTTTATCTATTAAATCAATGACCTTAACATAAAAAAATTATATCTTTGATTTTAAACTAAGAGATTTTATAAGTTTATTTTAAAATTTGTGGTTCATATGATATATATATATATGTATATATATATATATATATATATATATATTAAAATTGGCAATTATATAACAAATATATGTGTTAGCTTAATTAGTGGATAGAACTTAGTGTTTAAAGATGAGGAGTTGTGTTTCAATCATACCTTGGCCATTTTAAGAAATTTTATTTTTCATTTTGAAAACCGTGGCTTATTCCTTTATTTTAGGCAACGGTTAAAAATCGTAGCCTAAGCTAATAGACCGTTGCCCAATGTCTCTTGGGAGTAGACTTGAAAACCGTACTCCAACATGCTTTAAGCAACGTTTACGCTTTCCATGGCTGAAAACTCCAAAAAACCGTTGCCTAAGGGAATAGGTAACGACAAATAATTCCACGCCTGCAAAATCATTCCTGAACTTTCAGCAACAATTTTTTATCTTTCAAGAACAGTTTTTTGTTGTTGCTGCAGACCAAAAATGTTGTATTGTCTAACTTTAATAATCAATATTTATATTTTAGAAAATCATTTTTTTATTTGTTTCAATTTTTTAATTAACTAATAATCGTATATGATGCATAAAAATCAATTTTTTATAGTTGAATCTACATAAAAATTATTTTTTAAAAGGTTATGAAAATGAAAAAAATTAATTCGTTTATCACTTTCTTTTCAGCTAAACAACTACCTACTATTATTTCTTTTCTATATTTCACATTCATCTCTTTTATACCAAAAAACCTATAATTAAATCTCTATTTCATTTCCATTTTTCTCATTCATCTCTCTCGTACCAAAAAAACCTATATATAATCTCTTTTCATTTCCATTTTTCTCTCTTTTATTTCTTTTTTTTTCTAATTTTTTCTTCTAACCAAATATAGTGTAAAGCTCGGTTCATATTTCTCCCTTGGTTTTTTTTTATTGTTACAAGTTGTATGTAGTAGTTTTTAATTCTAGCACCACTACTTGATTACAACCATTGATTATATAGCAAAAGAAAGTCACTTTAGGGACAAAAACATCCAATACCACAATCAATGAATATTCAATGATAATTGATTGAACCAGGATATTTTCACATCTATATATATTATTTATTATTTTATGGACACATCTTATGAATAATAGTTAACTAGCTAGATATTAACATGCTGTGTGAGATACGTGGATAAATATATATTTTTATTTAATTAAAATTAAACTTTTGTGTTTTAAATACAAAATCTTAAAGGATTAACATTAATTATGTTAATTATTTAATTTTATGTTAATGAAAGGATCTATTGCAAAAATAATAAGAGTTTAAGGATTAATTATGACAAAATAAAAGTTCACAGTGTCTATTTGTAAAATGATAAAATTAAAGTTTATGGTGATTATATACTCTTTTCCCATAATAGAATGTAAATACTATTGCAATATTAAAATTAAAAACAAAAATAAAACTAACAAAAATAAAAAAATGTTGGTTAAAAGTATAATATATAACTACATAAAATTTTTTAAATATAATTCAATTCTTAATTATACAAATATTACAAGTAGAATTGGGTAAATTATATTCTCCTCCCATGAGAGATGCTTAAATATTATACTACTCTTTTTTCTTATTTGTAAACCCACACTCTCCACTCCTAAGAGATGAAAATATATTACACTTTAGTCCATTAAACAAATTTCTTATGCACATTCTTTCTTGATTTATGGCTTTCAATATCATTATTCTATAATTTTAAACTCCTACTATATATCAATCATAAGACTATATATAGGATCGGGCTAAAAAAATAATAAGACTCTTGGAAACCAATAAATTTGGGCGAAATTCCAAAGATGATATATATCATCTTCTAAAATCCTAACATTAATAGTAAACTATTTAAAATTAATTATCAATTAATGACATTAAAAAAACTTTAGACTTGTTTGTCATCATTTATATATTCATTTCTTGAGAAATAAATAAAGGTATATATTTTACAAAAGAAGGGAGATTATCATTTAAACTTCTCTAGAAGCATATAATTTACTTAGAATTTTTTTATCTTAATTAAAAGATTTTAAAAAAATTCTAAATATTAAATATAATAAATATATTATGCATGTATGAAAATGAGATTTAGGAATAAATAAATATTATTTTGACACATCACCGTGTACGAGAGGTGTAGAAAAGAGAGATAAAAAGAGAAAAGGAAATTAAGCGAAAAAAGTGAAAGATGTGATAAATGATAATTAATTTGATGGGAAAGTAAGAGGGATAAAAAAAGAGGTGTAAAAAAATGAAGTGTGGTAAAATCAAAGTTAAACTGGTAATAACATTCCCACCCTTACTTCATTTCTCACTAAATATAACTTTTAAGGGTACCCTTAGATTAGGAGTAAACTCCATAATATATAATCATTGATTTTATTAGCGTAGTGCATTCTAGTCTATGAGATTTTAAAATGTATTTGTTAATCCTAACATTTATCTCTATCATTTATTTTAGACCTAAATTTAAATGACAATTACATTTAAAAAGTTACACTCAAAGAAAATAAACTAAAGCCAAGTTTTATGGTCATCTTAACTAGGGCTGTAAATGAGTTGAGCCACTCATGAACTATTTGAGCTCAATTTGTTAAATATTCGACCAAGCTCGTTTGTTTAAATAAACAAACAAGCTCAAGCTAAAAGTTGGGTTCAATTATTTAAATGAGCCAAGCTCAAGCCTTATAAGCTTGACATTAAGAGCTCGTGAATAGCTCGCCTATTTTATATATATATATAATAATAATAATTAATTAATATAAATAATTAAAATAAAGTAATATTACTAAAAATCAGAAGAAGAAAACATACAGTTATAAGTTTATTTTTAAAATAAATAATGAAATGATAAAGTAAAATAATTACTCTCTCTCTCTATATATATATATATATGAAAATAAGTATTAAAATATTTCTTATATTAATCGAGAAGTAGTTAGGTAAAATTTTGAAAAATATAATATTTTAAAATTTTTTAACTATATATATATATATCGTATATTAAGAATATATTTCGATTTTTATATTATCATTTAATAGTAAAATATTTATTAAATACTAAATTCATAAACTTTAAAAATGATTTAAAGAAAATTTTTGTAATTAAGAGCAAAAACAATGTTATGAATGAGCTAAACAAGTCAAGTCCAAGCTTTGTTTTTCTTTAACAAGCCAAGCCCAAGCTTTAAGTTTGGCTCATTTAAATAAGTGAGCCAAGTTTGATTGTATATGGTATTATTTATTAAATTATTTAATTAATATATATACATATATATTTATGTGTGCAAGTATGGGGCGGACTGGACATTATAATGCTTGTACTCACGCCCATCGCCATAAAAAATGCGGGCTATTACTCGACCCATGCCCATATCCGTTTAACAGGGTTTTACCCTAAAGAGAAATATACTTACTATGTTCCCCTACACATATACATGTTATGTGATAGGTCCATCAGACTGAAGGATCAAAGTGAGATCATATATCACAAATAGCAAGGTACACAGTTATAGTTAATTAAGTCTGTGTATAATTTTGGTTTTTTATTCTACGAAATCGGTTAACTACAAGTAAAACAAAATGTGATTAAGTGTGAGTTTGTATATGGTTAAATGAGTTGCTCAATTTGGTTAAAATCGAAGTTACTTTAAAAAAATTATTCAAAATGACAAACATTTAACCTTTATTACAATTTAACATAAGGATGATTATTGTGTGATGAGTTCTTTGGGCTGATGTAGTAAAATGAGATCATATATCATAACTAGTGCCACTGCCGGACAATTAGAAGAGAGGATATGCATTGATGATTATGTTTATAGATATTTGTGGTTATCTCTTTTATTAATTTAGTTATTTGTATAAAACTCGGGAGTTGATTAAGAGTGACTCTATATGTGGTTAATTAGGTTTCGTAATTGGTTTTCTGAAATTATTTTAAATAATTTTTCATGATATTTACAAACTAGGGTACGTATGTAGTTAATTTAATTATTGGTTTTAATCCCAACCAACTTTTTGGTTTTTCATGTTTTTGGTTTTAGTCCCTACCAACTTTTTTTTAAATTTATTCCCCACCTTTTCAAATGTATGTTATTTTAGTCCCTGAAACTAAGAGAGTTATGTTAAGTGATGACGTGGCTAACGGAGTTCCACGTCCGCAAATCTGATGTGCCAGCTCCGCAAAATCCCCAAATTGTCCTTCTCATTCAGCTACATCTCATCCATGTCCTTCATCTGCAAACTCGCTTCCCTCACCTCCAAACGTCAACATCAAGGTGCATAGCGTCACCTTCATCGTCGACCCCCACTCTCTGCCGCCAACCATCGTCGCGAACCTCATCTATATACTTCCCCGCTCAACAAATGTCGCCGCACCGTCGCCGCTTTCCCGCTCAAAACGTTCACCACACGCTTCCCCTTTGGGTCTATCATTATCGAACTCAGCCTCATCTCCTAGCCGAGATTCTCACACGCCTCTTCTCCCCTCGGATACTCCATTGTCGTCTTAACCGAATCCTTCGGGTCAAGTAAATCGACTCGAAACGGTGAACACCGTAACCAACTGAACTTCGTCTCGGTCTCCACCACCCTGGACAGGATGAGCTTCTGCTGTTAGAATACATCAATGGTGAAGATCAATTCCAGCGTGCAATCTGGATTAATTGTGTAGCGGTTGGAACTATGCAGTGGGGAAAGAGTCGGAGAAGAAAGAGCGAGCGGTGTGAGGGAATGTGGAAATAACGTGGCGGACGCATATGCATTTATGGAGGGCCACGTCATCACTTAACATAAATCCATTAGTGGCAGGGACTAAAATAACATACATTTGAAAAAGTGGGGACTAAATTTTAGAAAAAATGGTAGCAACTAAAACCAAAAATACGAAAAAAAAATGTAGGGACCAAAATGATATTAAAGCCTTAATTATTTAATTGGTTAAAGCTAAAGTTAGTGAAATGATTATTCATGTTGATAAATACTTAACTTTATTGCAATTGAATATATAGATGAATATTGTGATGGGTCCTTTGTATTGATGGAGTAAATTTGGATCATATATCACAACTAGAAGATTAGAAGAGGAGTATGCACTCATTGTTAAGTTTGCACATATTAATAGTTATTTATGCAACCCAATTGGTAAATTTAAATATCACAAAAAGTGATTAAGTTTGAGTACATATGTGGTTAATGAGATGTCTTAATGGGTTAAAGATATATTAAATAATTATTCAATTAACCAATGGTTAACTTTATTGAAATTAAGTATAAGAATGATTATTGTGATGAGTCATCTGGACCGATGGAGCAAAATGAGATTATATATCGTAACTAGTAGTTAAAAGAAATGAAATATGCATTAATGGTTACGAAAGTGTATATTTATGATTAATTCTTTTACTGAATTGGTTAAATGGGTAAAACACATAAGTTGGTTAAGTTTGAGTTCTTATATGGTTAACTAGGTTACTTAATTGGTCAATATTGAAATTATTTTAACTGGTTGTTCAAGTTGATAAACACTTAACTTTTATTGCAATTGTACATAAAAGTAATTGCCTTTTTTTTTAACAAGGAAGGCAGTGAGGTTTGAACATATGATCTCATACTAAACGATTTCAAACCCCTAGCCACTAGGCCGACCTTAGTGGGTTAAAGGTAATTGTCTTTATGAGTAACCACTTTTAGAATTTCCCCTACGTACTTTGGTAATTTAACCACTAATTGATAACTTAACCACATTTCAACATATTATTAACCACATAGATGTCTACACTAGTAAATTATTATTGCAACTCAAAGTGATTATTAATACTATAATATATTGAACTTTGCAACTTTAATTCTTTTCATTCGTACTATATATTATAATGTTACTTTAATTACCATGTCAACTTAGATAGCATGAAAAATTTAAATATGTTCACGGTAGGAGCAAGACTGTCTCACATGAAGGATACATGTGGTTTATAAAAAATATTTTAAACGTATAATTTAAAAAATGACTTAACTTTTACACTTACTCTATTAATAAATATATAATTAATCAAAATATAAAATAATAATTGTATTCAAATAAATAAAAATAACATACTTATAAATTTCATAATTATATTCTAATTAAAAAATATGAATAGAAAGAGTGAGAGTAAATTGTTATGAGTGTTGTTGTAAGTTCAAAGTAGTGTTGGGCTTTCTCATAAAGTTTATAAATTAATTTCTAAAATAAATTGGTATGTTGTTATAAGTACAAAGCAACATTCGTATTAAGCAAAAAAAAAAAGGTAAATATTCACCCACACTCAAATTTTGGGTGTGGGAGTGTAGGTAGAGATAAATAGAAAGAAATAAAGAGAGTGAAATATGTGATAACTGTTATATGTGAAAGGAAGAGAGAAATAAAAAGAAAAATTAGTGTAAAATGGAGTGTAGAAAAATTGAGTGTGGAAAATGATATTTCTATATATACTTCAATTTTGGGTGTGAAAGTATAAAGAAGGGAGAGATAAAAAGAAAAATAAAAAAAATGAATGGAGAGAAAGTGAAAAATGCGATAATTGATGTGATGAAAAATAAAAGAGAGATAAAAAAAATGAAATTTAAATAAAATTATAAAAAAATGAGTGTAAAAAAAATCAAAACTAATTTTTTCCAGCGCTTTAAATGGACAAGCTTTTTGGGTTACTTGCTACAAATATATTAGGAAAAGTTTTGAGGTACCGCAAACAGTGGTACATCATTGCTACCACTGTTTGCGGTCAAGTATTTTTACGTTTTTTATTTTGTTTTTTTATTTGTTTTATAGTTCAAATGCAAACAATGGTACAAATTATGTAGTATTGTTTGCGGTATGTCAATCATAGCTCAATATATTATGCTGATTCATGATTTAATCCTCGTTGGCACTTAGTGTATATTCAGTGTACAATAATTAGTGTAGATGAAGCATTTCTTTTTTTTATTTCTCTTAAAATAGCGAGAAGTGGACAAGATTTTTGGGTTACTTACTACAAATATATTAGGGTAAAATAATATTTTAGTCCCTATAAAATACCTGAGTTTTGATTTTCGTCCCTGGAATTTTTTTATTTGATCCTTATAAAATATTTAAGATATATTTTTAGTTCCGGCTACTGATTCCACTATTAATTACGAATGTGTCAAACGCCCATCACAATTAGTAATCATATGTATTCACTACAAGAAATATTGGGATTTGCTACCAGGAATATCACAGTAAATTCTAGCAAAAATAGTTACCTGTGAAATAACTATAAATGTGCTACCAAATAGTGATAGCATGATTTGAGTCGTAAATGAACTACAAAATATATTGGTAGTTAATTTGTAGCAAATTTTGGAAACTTCATGGCTAAGCTCTAGCAAATTAGCAGCAATTTATCACTTGAATTTTCGTTTTCGTAGCTATATTGCTTTGAACTATCTTAGCTATTTCACAACTAAATTATATCTAACTAGTGGGATACCTGTGCTATGCACGGGTTTAGGCACAAGTGCTTGGGAGTTGAAGTAATAAGAAAACGTGTGCAGATTAAATGTGGATACCAAGGATACAGCGTATATGACATGGCCGAATTGTTATGTGGACACAGTAATAAATATGAAATACATGAAGGGTAAGGTATGAAGCTGAAAATGATGATGTCAAAATAGTACGTGTTGGAATGACATATGACAAACAACTGAAGAAGAAATAAAATCACAAGGGTAGCATTGAGAGACCCACAACATTCCAGTAGGAAAGGCAATCCAGGGACGCATTCGGTACAGGGAGTAGTGGTCACCAAAATATCTTAGGTCCACTCCATTTGACAGTCCAGCAGACTCGTCATAGTAATTATGGTAATGAGGAGAACAAAAAAGGTGCAAGTCGTCCCCCGGTTGGGACAAACCACGCCTCTAAATTCTTGTCTGCAAAACAGAAGAAGTTGCTGGTGATGTGGATGATAATATTTGTGGTAAATGAATGCCCACACAAGTAGTTAAAATTGCTTCCAACTTTGAAGGGTTGTTAGTCCACCAACCTAGGGGGAGGTAACGTATGACACACCTGAATTAAATTGTATTGTAAAGAGGACGATTAGTAAAGGAATTATATCGGGAAAAACGCTGATTTTGAAGGACGCAATGTGAAGAACTAAAGAAAACAGCAAAGTTAAAATAGCAAAACCACATGATAAGAAGGCAAACACGAATAATATAGATATCGAAGAGACAATATTGCGAAGAATATCGACATTTGTGGAATGTGTGTTTAGAATTCAGACTTCGTTGTCCTTTAAATAGATGGTGGTAAATGGGCAGTAAAGGAGTAATAATAGAGACTTAGCAATGCATGAGTGGACAATTTCAACACCTAAGTGCCAAAAACCAATGTGGGTGAACCCAAAAAGAATGACACGTGACAATAAAATAATCCAACCACAAGCAAACATTCGTAGCTTAAAAGTAAATTGGCAGTGAAATACTGGACAAGACAACTTTGCAGAACATAATTTATAACTCAGCAACATGCATAACGCAAAGTGAAATGTGTTGTGTATAAAATAATAAGTAGCGTTGAAATTAATAATGAGTAATTTAAGTAAATGACTAATGGGCCAGACGAAAGGAACTTACACTCGATCAAATGCTCTGTGTATACAGGGATGAAATGCTTTACATGGTAACGTGTGTTGTGCGTTTCTGGTGTTGAACAAATGCAACAAAGACATTCGTTAATGGACGGGGAATCCATGCTCGCAGGAGACGACAGTATGATGCAAGTAGTGTTAGGTGTAGGAGACAATGAATTGGTAACGGTGGATAAAATGCACAAATTAATATCATTAACTGTATACGTTTGTAATGGGAGAAATGTTCAAGAATAAAAGTTGAATGGATAGACTATCGAACTCACTACCGTATTCTCACCTGTCAAATTTTCTGGAATACTTCGTTGTATACAACATTTTTCGTTACAAATGACGGGGATAAGTTGTCATCACAAATTAATATCCTTAACCCAGATGGGCACCTGACTCTTGAAACAGTCACATACAATTGACCATGAGAGAACACAGGTCGAGGTAGGTAAATCCCAACTCTAGATAACGTTTGACATTGACTCTTATTAATTGCCATTGCAAATGACACACATAATGGGAACTGTCGGCGCTGGAACTTGATAGGTGTGAGATTATCTGATGGCATTAAGTTCATCCTTGGTATGTATACAATGTCCCGGTTGCTATTATCACTGAGTTTTTTCATGCCTATAACATTAACACCGAGTTCCACCACTATTAATCGTGTTCCATTACATAGACCAGAAGAGACATCAATGTTTCTCATAAGCATTATAGGAACCCCTATTTTCAAGACCAATTTATGATCAGGCATTCCTGAACAACGTATAGTATTCAGAAATTCTGTAGTTAACCAGTCTGCTTGTACGCCTGTATTCTCCTCCACCTTCCAAATAGTATCACAACTAAGGTATGTTTTCTCCTCACCTGGAAGGTTGGCCATAACATATTGGTTAACTGTGTCAACCACGTCTAGTGTTGGTGCAAGAATAGCCTTATCTTCAAAGAAAGAATTAGAACCAAATTGATCACTAAGATCAGGGTAGGTGAAGTTGACAATGTCATGAATTGGGTCACCTGAGTGTAAGATGGACATATCTGCAGGGATGCAAACGTCTGCTTCACCATCATGTGGTTTCCCCAAAACACCATTACCAAGGTTTAGAACCCATTTGGCAAACTCATTAATGATGTTGTTGGATATAGAACTATCACGTGCTCTGAGTCTCATGTTCTCATCCAATCGCAGCACAACACAATATCTCCAAAGGTATGATGAATTAATGGCAGACATAACTATATCAGCTCGATTACCTCTGGGTACAACTGGGAGTATCTGGCGAAAATCTCCACCAAGCAAGATAACCTTGCCCCCGAAAGGTTTTCGAAGGCTGTTAGGTACAACAAATCTCATGACATCCTTTAAAGTACGGTCCAATGCCTCAAACGCCCATTTGTTAACCATAGGTGCCTCATCCCAAATGATAAGGCTTGTGCGCTGAAGTAATTCAGCCTTCAAACTTCCCTGTTTGATGGAACAACATGAATCCTCGGTTAATGATAACGGAATATGAAATAGAGAGTGTGCGGTCCTTCCGCCCGGCAGTAATAAGGATGCAATTCCACTATATGCGACATTAAGGACAATTTTTTTCTCTGATCTTAGTCTATATGTCAGAGTTTTCCATAAAAAGGTCTTACCTGTCCCACCATGGCCATAAACAAAATAAAACCCACCAGCGTCATTAGTTATTGCATCCATAACTTGGTTATAGACAATTTGTTTCCCCCCATTTAGTTTAGTAATGCATTCTTCATGAATCCGCTTCATTTCAAGAGCATCAAAATTCAACTCGTTGAAGATTAAGATATTGGAAAATTGATCGAAGCCGGATGAGTTAGGGACAGACATGGAGTCATAATCTCGAAGGGATTTGTTGTTACTAAGTAATAACTTTTCAATTTCAAATAAGCATAGTTGTTGTAAATCTTGTGAAGGGATGTCCAAGTCTGTCAATAACAAATTAAAGGTCAGGACACAATATGGGATAATCGTTTGATATTGGAAACCCATGACCACTGAAAAGAATGTCAACCCTTTACCTGGGCAATTAAGCGCTTGTCGCCTTTGGTGTAGTATATCATCAGCAAGCAGATGCCATGTTTGGTCCCACACAACTGAAGGTTTGGCCATAGTGTTTGCCATTAATAAGGTTACAAATAATTTCCGGAGATATACTGACGATGCCGTTCTTGAAGCTTCGATAATACCGTCAATGAATTCTTTGTCATCGTCTAGTAACCCAAGAGAAGCACAAGCATCCTTAAAGGATTCATACGTATGACCATTTACCGTTCTCAACGATTCATAGCTGGTGCATCCTCGTTGGACATTGAGTAGTAGTCGTAAGTAATATAATTCCCCGACTCCTGGTGGAATAAAGTTTATACGGCCTATTGAGAATCCTCGTTGGCGTGGTCGCCACTCGCCTTTAGCAGTATCAAATACAAACATATTAGGGAACTCTGAGTATGTTAAAGTCATGCCCTCAGGATATCTTTGATTTGCATCCATCCAGGCCAGAAACATAGTTTTCCTAAACTTATTCTTATCTAGCACTCTATCAATTCTTTCATTATCCCTAAACACAATAACTTGTTCATCGGGTAAATGAAAAGTGACCTTTTGCCATTTGGCCACCTGTAGTGGATATCAAAAGCCAGGATCCTCCAGGAAGACTCACACGGAGATAGATACCGGCAGTCATAATATTGTTTGATCTCATCTAAAGATTCATTTTGTTTGTCTGAGTGTTGGGCTGAGTGCAGTGAGAGAGTTACACGATCAACACCTTTGCTCATATACTTAAAGAGATACTTGATCGAATTTGACTTGTTACAACATTCGATGTTTATGTGTGCCTGGTACCTCATTAATAACCTCGGATTGTAAGGCACAACAAAACAGTTGTCTAGGTGAATACCACTACGGAGGGTTGTGATGCCTGTGTTTCTTCTCCTATATACTGGGTAACCATCTGCATCGAACGAAGTCTTATTGACATAATTTTTAGGGAAGAACTTTGAACATTTACCAGATTGCATACACGGTGATTCCTTTCGAGCAACCCCGCATGGGCCATGAACCATGTACGATGAGACAACATTAAACAGTTGGGGGAACCTATGGGGATCAGGAAGTTCAGCAGAAATAATTGAGTCTATCTTCTCCACTGAATTTAGCTTATGTTGAGAGTCTAGCCATAACAAGATGTGGGCATGGGGGAGCCCTTTTTTTTGAAACTCGATGCAATACATACCTTCATGAAACATTATGGTTAAAGAATGTGAAAAAAAAACACACAATGTTGTTATTGAGATGGACCAAGGATGGTAATGACAGGAAAGGAAAAGGCGTACCGGCAATAACTTTCCCAAAGATGTCGCCTTTTTTCAAATCCTTCATCAGGCGTTCTAACTTAACTTTGAACATCCGACATACAATATCTGGTCGATCATGCGCACGGAGGCCACGTGGTTGGAGAAATCTTTGAATCTCTGGCCATTTAGGATTACAAGTTAGGGTAATGAACAAATCGGGATATCCACACTGCTTGCATATTGCCATTTCATCTTGGCAATTGTTGAACATGTATCGTCGTCCACCAACAAATGAAGAGGGTAGAATGATTCGGGATCCAATGTTAAATGGGTTGACATCACCTCGGTCAACTGCTTCTTGAACACCAGATAAGAAATCTTGTCTGATGCTAACTTGGTTGTTGCGTATAAAAGATAGGCGTTGGGACTCAATCATAGAGTAGTAATCAACTATAAATTGTTGGAATAGTCGGCGACTTTAGAGGAGAATGGATTTTTCATTTTGTCTCTCTTGTACCCGAAAAGCGATATACTCACGCAAAGAAACACGCTTGCGCTTCCAAATTTCGAGGTCTTCATCTGACCCATGAAACTTCATGTTCTCATAATAACCATCTTCTCCGTAAGGGAATAATAGAGGATATTGTAACGGTAAATAACATGTATGCGTCTCATGTATTCGCTGGAAGTCACCCCCATGGCCACGAATAATAATATCACGACCGCAATTCGCACTATCAAATTCTCCGAAAATTAATGTCGCGACCTCATCCACTGTTGGGAGATTGTACGTTCTAGGATCTTGTTGTTTATGTCTAAACAACCGAACACAGAAATTTGTTACAGGGACTCCAGCCACATAATCCCTAACCCTTCTAAAAGATTTTGCCAACATATTATGGTCATCTATAATTTTTATTATATCTCTAACCAATGATGAATCCAAACCATCCAGAGGGCAATTTAACCTAGAAAAAAATAGCCGAAATTTCAAGTAAGCTGGTAACGTACAACATGAGAAGGGAAAAGTGTTTTGATTTGAATAGTCTAAAAATGTTGTGGAAAATGAAAGAATTTTAGTGGTTGTAATCCCATTGACTAACCTTAGGACAGATAATCTATTTTTCACTTCATTTTCGGTGTCATACACATAAAGTTGGGCAAACTTTGGAACTTGTCCCTCCATCGGAACCAAAGTTCCTATTCTGTGATAATTCTGTCCACTAATTACAAACTGAGGAGGTCCTCGGTCCCTACTAATCGCGGTCTCAACCTTAGCCCCTATTGATGTGAAGGCAAACATACTACTGTTATTGATAAAGGCCTTGCTTCGCCTATCAACACCGTTAATCAAGTTGCGCAACAACTCTGGACACCTCATTAAGTATGGAATGGTTATTTTCCCTTTTAAACAATACATTGAGAATTGGGGGTTTGAAGTATTGACATTTCTGTCTACACATTCATCATACCAAAATTGAGCAAAGCAGTAGTTACATTTGCACATAGCATCACCCACATCTAAGTAGCCTATACAAAAAAATTTCAACACACTCATGTAAATAGTCAGTCTTCTAACCTAAGTTTCCACATATGAGTGACAAATAACATTATACATGAGCTCAATTTAACTTACCTTCAGCTTCACATAGGTGATAGTCCAGGCGATCATAATGGAAATGCATTGAATCATTGGTTTCGTAAGGAGAATAGATCGTGTGGATGTGTGATTGGCTTGGAGTAGCTGCACAAGTGAAACAATACAACAAGTTTGTCGCCGGACTCTGCTTAAAAGGAAGAACATTTCTGTAATTGGGTTCACACCCTTAATTCAACCATTAGTGACAATGACGAAATATATATACATAAGAGACAATGACTTATACTAAGTACCGGAGTGGGTAGTCTCGTAATTCAATTGTGAGTTGGACTCATTTTGGGACCCAAGGCTCCATCCTTCCACTAAAATTGAAGATTTAAATGAGTAGGTTGTCCCCAATTTATAGTAATTTTAATTTATGTGGATCCTTAATTGAATGGGAAATAATTATGAAGATATCATACTGTTGTCTATTCTTCTTCTCCTGGACCTGGATTGAGGAGTGCTCTGCGGCATGGCAATGCGTTTACCTCGGTTGCGAAAGTTGTGACAGGGAGCTATAGATGGAGAAAAACAAAAGTGGATTTATGAACCAAATAAAAGCAAGTGTAGAGGAAAGTAAATGCGAAACGGAGACTGCTTGTAGATGCAAACATGTGGTTACATTCACGCGTACTCGCAGGCTGCATTGTCTGGTGTTGTTGCCTTAGTGTCTGAACATGAACGGTTGCAAGAGCAAGAAGCCTGGCAAGTAAAATTTTGAGTTGAAGTATGAATTTAATTAAATCGTTCCACAAAAGAAATGGAAAAAAAAATAATTCAGCAGAGGGAAATAAAGGACCACCTACAGGGGGTATTTGAAACGAATAGATTAAGAAGTGTTGAGGTGCAGCAAGTCGGTCGACTTTAATCGCAAGCACTTGGTGGGAATAATGAAAGAACAATGAAAGAAGAGGCAGTAGCCAAAAAGTGGCTTGTGATAGTAGGCAGGAAGGCTCTGAAAGTTTTAAGCGGAAGATTAAGAAAACACTTAAGTTGAATGGGCAAATTGGGAATTACGATGTCTGATTTGAAGGTGAGTGGGACTTGGTGGAAAGAATAGCCATTTAGTGGAGTTCCATTTGCAATAATTTGAAAAAATTTTATATTGAATGCATCTGCCAAGACATGAGGCTTACGTGGAAGCTAGTTTGAATTGATTGAATAAAGATATATCGGAATTAACATTTGGGTTCACGAAATGGTTGAATAGACGGTCTGGATTAAAGATGCTAATTTAATAGGAAGTGGACAGAAGGAAATAGTGGGCATCAGTAAGGAAGCCTAAGATTTACGTCTGACTTCACTGGATTCCCTTTACATGGAGCCTTAGGAGGAATTAATATGTGTACTTGTGAGCAATATGGATGTGAGAGACTTTGCACTAATATTAGTTGGTGACAGTATTTAGTCATGGAGTGTTTTAGATTAATTAATTCCTTTGCTGAAATAGTTGTCGAGGTAAATTAGCTTTGATTAATGTGTTAGTGGCTGAAACAAATTAAAAAATTTGGTTAGCTTGATAACCTAATGCACATTGTTAACATATGAACGAAACCCCCTGTAGTCATATAACCATTTAGGTTAGTGATTTATTAATAAACCAATAACTGAACACATTTGTGACCATGTTAAGAAAGGTAATTGGTTTACAGAGAGATGGGGAATCAAATTAAGTCTTGCACATCCATCCGGCCACATGTGTTGAATGGGCGTTATAGGACATGAAATAATAGCGTGGCACAAATATAAACAGCATAACAGGCTAAGGACTTAAGTAAATGCAATACTTGGACCACCCCCTGAGTGGAATTATAAACTAAGAGTGACAATTGTTAAAGGAAAAAGTAAGGAAGCCCAATATTTGACAGCACACTATGGACATGACTTTGTGGCACACATTAGGTAACATAACAAGTTATACATTAGGGCATTAACTTAACATATAACACGTTAATTACATAATTCATAGCCAAGCACTAATCGAAAAGCACCATAACCCCAAAAGGAGGAGGGCCAAACAAAACGCGTGCAACCGCTTCTAAGCACCCATATCTTACACCACAAAAGAAAGCTTTCAGTGCTTGGTATCCAGCATAGCATATCATGTCCTTTAGACTCCTAATTACAGTAGGAAATACTTTCACACAACCTGAATCAACATCTTTAGTCGCCGCTAGGGGTGTTGGAGATGCAGTGCTTGTCCATTGGTTGACAATCCTCACAACCACTCTTCTCCAGGGTGTCACGGTTTTTAACAGAAACACTGCTCGAAGATGACAGTTGACCAATCTCAGAGCGATAAGTCAGGAAATTGTCAAGTGGGATACAAGTTGCATGTGAACTACCCTCAGCAATATTAAAATGCTTCGCATCTCCATGTTTCCCTAGCAAACGTGCAATCGTTGACCTTGTCTACAAAATTGAAAAGTTTGGGAAATTTTATTCAGTTAAGCCAAAGTCCAAAATACATATAATGTGAGTAAAACCTATAGGCTAACCATTGATACAAGTAATAGCAAAATGGAATAATTCTGTTATAGAACATAGAGGTGAAATTTATGCATGCCCCAATCTGACCAATGTCTAGAAGACAAACCATGGTGTGGTAAAGAAATTCGAATTATTTACTTATACAGATATTATTTTTAAAAATTTCTAAAAGTGGTTTAAAAAATGTCATTTAGATTCACAACCAAGCTGAAAAGGAAACCTCACCATGCGGTCAAGACGGAAGAACTCTCCCTTGACGAACATTCTGATTATTTCTGTCTCAGCACAAACCCTTTTCACCTTAAAACAACCTTGCCTGAGATGACAGAGACCAATCCTTTTTCGACTAAAAATAACATGTTCTGACCAACCAGACAATTAAAAATGCATGGATAAGTCTTCAGGTCTGGTCCCTACAATGGAAAAATTGTTTCCAATTGTGTAACTTATTAAGGAAAGCATAATAACATTAGATTTAACAAAGCCATTCTACAATTTATTTAACCTTTATGGAATCAATGAGTGCCTTGCAAGATATTTTGAGCAAAGTCTCCACATCTTCATCATCTAACAATAGAATGGTGATATCACTGCCATCAGTGGCCTCAACCCTCAGTTTGTACCTAAGCAGGGATATATGTTAGATTTCAAAAGGGGCTTCATCTAAAGGACAAGGTCCGACATTAAAAAAGCCTAGTATAAATTGGAAGATCCTAGGTGTGAGCGATGAACAACAAATCTAAATTCAATCACAGAGGTTGATACTGATGGATTAACTTTCCAGGGATTAAGTAAAATATTGGGGACCTATTATAAAGAAGAACATTAACATGATTGTAAGATATGAAAAGGGTCTAAGGGCGTATAGGTAGAAGTTCAAAAAAGTTACCTTGGGACAACAGTATAGAATCCATCACAGTTTGTAGAAGCACTCCCTTCACCGGTGCAAGTTCGATGTGTAGCAACCGTATACCACCAGGCATCATTTTGAACAATGGAAGTTATTGTTGCCCAAACAACATACATGCCAGCCTAGTGAAAGAACAAAAAGATTAAAATAATCCACTTTATGGATAAAGGACAATATACAACCAACTACAAAATAACTCGCATAAGACCACATACCTCTCCTCTCTTTAGGAGTTGGCCAAGCTGTCTCCTAGAATGGTAAAGCAAGAATTCATCGCGAAGTGACAGGTTGGGTGTATCCATATCCTTATATTGAACTTTGTTCTCCAAGCTCAGCCCACTCATTGCCAGCCTTTTTAAGGATTAGTTAGATAGCAAACATTACGGAAAATAGAACTTCATTTTAAACAACCTTAATGAGATGAGATAATCATGAAAAAAGATGGTCATTGGCAGCCTATTTTAGTATTTAAAAACACACCATAAAAAATGGATAAATAAGGTTAAAGTAACCATTTTTTCGGCTGCAGTGGCTGTTTAAAATAGCTGCCTTATATTAAAACGAAGCAAATAAAAGAAATTAGTTAAGAAACATTACCAATTTCTCATATCAAAAACCTCTGGTATTCCTGGATTAAATAAGACTCTGGTTATCCCTGTAACTGTTTCAATACCAGCATCACCTACCAATGCAACATGAGGAGGTCAAATACAACGAAGCATGACTTGGACAATAAAAATATGGATAACAATGGGAACCATAATAAAGTTTGACAGAAGAAGGACATTATTTACCAAATAGAACTTGCCCATGCTCAATAATGCGAGCAAACTGAACAACCACAATAGAGGTGCATGCACCTTCATTTTTTAGGTATTGACGAACATCCCCCAGGTAGTCATCGTAGAATGCACACTCTATCCTTCCACTTGAACAAAGTTTTCAACATGTTTTGTTAATCAGGTTAGAGAAAGACACAGGTGTAGGGATATTATTTACAAAATTTGGATGAGTTGGAGGGCTTACGTTGGATCAGTGATCTCAGCAAAAACAACAGTCAAGTCCCTATCATTCTTAACATACTCCTGCTCTGGACTCAAGGAAGTTAAAAGTCCAATCTTATCTACAAAACATTAAAAATGAACACAAGAATGAGATGAAAAATAACCCCACCCATCCACTACATTTAGACTATTTGAACAACTTTGAATAAAAAGTACTTACCCACAAGAAACTCTGTGCAAAATTTCCTTCTCCCAATATCACTCGATGTAAGAGGAGATAGCCCATATGATGTCATAGGATGGGGATCAACCTTAACTATTTTGGAGTGCATGTCTAAAATTAGTCTATACTGATGCTCAGTGGATCTGTCCTTGCCATCGTTCGGAACCACAACAACACAACCGATGTCATAGCAGCCACCTTCATCCATCTCTATACGCTTCATCCTTAGCACGTCTCGGCTAACAGAGCCTTGTATTTTGTTTCCCTTGCAAAGAAAGGAAATAAATGTATCAGGGTCATCATTTGAATGGATGGAAATAAAAAAGATTGCAGCCAACAGCGTTGGTGATAATATATAGCCATTACATGGTAAGTTAGGGAACTGAAAGTAAGCAACATCCTACCTGTGCATCAATGAAGACAATCTCTACACATAGAAGACGGGATAACTGATTGCAGAATGGAACAGTCCAAATCCTTATTACCTGCACCGTGATAACCCACAAATGCATATTAGGGGATATGTCCTTAACAGGAATGTAGATTGCAGAAGAAGCAGACATAGTATTCTATCCACGGGAGAAGTAGATTAGAGGTGATGGGGGAATAACAATTCAGAATAACAAATAAATAGGCAATGACAGACTAAGTTAAAAAGAACAGTCTCACTCAAAGGAAAGCTGGAAGTACTCATCAGTTAATGCTCGTTACATGCTATGGACAGATTATCCTTTATGGCATAGAATCAGAATGAGTTTCCGTACACAGACTTGTAACTCAACCAACTCCACCAATTTCATTAATAGAAAGTACTCAATAAGTAATATCTACTTGGTCAAATGTTGCCAACGAATGAGTTAATCATAAGGTTAACAAAATGGGGCTAAGTATGAAGTAGGTAAAAGATTTTATTGAGGTTAGACATCGGAAAAAAAAAAGAAACGAATTGGAATTATGTGTGGGCAGTATTTTGTTGGCTCCCATTAACAGTAACGTGGGATGTTAAACAATTGAGGAAATCTCTGGAAATTCATGTTTACAATATATCTTCACATTAAAGTAAGGTGAAGGAGTTGATCACTACTTTTAAAGATGTGTCACAGTAAGGGATTATATTAATACATGGGGAGAAGGGGGACAAATGACAGATATCAGATATGTTGAAAGTACATTTAACTGGCAGAAATGTGTACAGGGGTGACTCTGCGTTGCAGGGAATAAAAGAGGGGAACAACTCCAAGTAATTGGCTAAAAATCTAGCCTCATCGTCCAACAAAATGAACAGTTCAAAATTCCTATCATTTACGGGGCAACAACCACAGTCGAAGTTGTTAGCAAAAGGAAAAAAATTGTTAATGGGACACAATTGGCCCTCACGGATTGAATTGAACGGCAATCAACAACTAATTTCTTTGCCCATAATTGTGCCATAACCAGGGGAAATCCCAATTCTTTAACCCTAATAACTCCATAAGGGTGAACAAATTGGAAAAGGCTAATAAATAATTGCCGCTGTTCATACATTCATAAGTTTTGCATTTAAAGTTGATTGGAGTTGATTGCAAAAGTAAAGGTGGGAATTCAGAAAATTAAGCCATCATTTATTATAACTTACCAACTTCAACCACATATGGGTGACCAAATCCCACCCAACACATCAGCGTTGGATGATGGACGAACGCAACTGAGGGCAAACAGCAAAGCATTGCCCGGCTACAGGTGGTTGCTCCATCCTGAGCCTTGAAATAGTTTATTGTCACCAAGCCATGGACATATAAGTGATGAGCGGAAGGATTCCATGGCTGGATCGCATCCCACAGAGTCAAGTATTTTTGCTTAAGGTTTGAAATTTTTGTCATGGAGAAGGAAACAACGTTATTGGGGCTGAGTGAAATAGCAAGCAAAATTAATTTGGCCGTATGAAATTGGTTGGGCCTCGTTAATGACACTTGATTTTGGGCCAAGTAATTCATTAAGCTCTATATTAGTTATGTTTATGATTGGATCATATGGACCTACAGGGGGTAGGCTAACAAAGGCGAAATCAGTGGGATTCTAGGAAAACAACAACATGTTCATTAGCCAACATATAAAGAAAAAGACAAGTGCAGATAATTAACAATAATTACAGGAGTAGAAAACATAAATGGCTTCGGAATTGAAGAAACTGGGCCATCCCTGGTAACGCCATATATTGGGCCTTATAAGGACGTTTAACGTGTGTTAAGTCAAATGTAAAGAAAACCATAAATATGACAACACCATAATGGCTTTTAAAATGGAATGAAAGATGCACATGCGAGTTTGAACATAAAGGTTGATAATATTCATTGTCATTCATAACAGTTCCATCAAAGATGGTTGTTATAGGTCCTGTGAAGGTGCTACAAAAGTTAACACACATAGGAACACAGTGTGTTATCCACAAAACATGTCCGAACACACCTTCATCATGAGTATCTAAGTAACACCACCTAGGTTGTTAGCCACTTCCTCATTGTACCCATGACATCAAAAAACCTTCCAAGCACACCTATCATCTACTGCACATATAATAAATAGCCTAATACACACACATATTTGTACATCAAGTTACGATCATATATATAAGTAGTGGCACACGATTTTCCAGCTAGGAAGGAACACAAAAAACCAATAAGTTAGCTGCCACTGATTGTCCTTCTGTCAAATCCTCTCAAGCTTAATAGGTTTGTTCCTTGCCCTCTTCTTCTTATCGCCAATACAATTAGTGGGTGGTTCAGCGCCTCTTTTAGATGCCACACTGCACTCTCCAACAACAGGTGATGGGGGCACATGAAATTGGGGACACCTCAATCTCAGTGAAAGAAGAATTTCCATGGGATGAGACCTCCATAACAGTACCGTTGGGCTCACTATGTCCAACCTTTGTGAAGGGTGGGGCAAATTTTAGCTGTTAACAAAAAGAAATATGGGTTACTAATATCCATCTTAAGCATATCATAGTGGAAAGATTGTTGGCTCTTAATTAGTAACATTGGAAAGAATAACATAGGTGGAGTGTAACCTTCAACGGGGTTTCATCATCAATGTTATCAGTGAACCCAGAAATTATAGAGGACTCAGAACATATCCTCCTCACTCTGAAGCTGTCATCATATCCAAAGTTTGGATCCTCCTTCCTCTTTATACGGAACAACAACTCCATCCAAATAAAGTTGAGTATCTCATAAGGGTAAGCTGCTGAGTCTTCACCCTATAAAGTCAATAAAGGCCAAACAATTAGTTTTCATGCAACGAAATCCTATTTGCAAATAGAAGCTTTGGTGGTTACAAGTCTTAAATGCTTCTGTTAGGCATAATGAATATTACAACCTTAGAATCAGCTAACAGGTCACGACAAGACTTGTTCAACAATGAAAAGCATTCAGAATCAAACATTATGAAGTGTGCACAATCATCCCCATCAGAAACCAGAACCTTGATCCTGTACCTGCCAGGACATACACACACATTAGTTTGTGCATTATCTTTAAGTTGAAATTGAAATTAAATTTAAATCCATTCAATCTTAAACATTAAATGTATAGCTAGTTCACCAAAACCTTGGGGAAAGATCAAAGACAGGACGTTTGCAATCATCACAATATGGGAAGCCTCGAGAAAAATTAACAGCTTTCAGACAAGTGCAAGCCGTATACCACCACAATTCTTCCTCAACAATTTCCTTAATAGTAGCCAATACAATGAAAAATCCTTCCTGTAAAATAGTTGTAATAAAGGCTTGTGTCATTAAACAAATGGGGCACCCTTAAAGACTAATTTAATGGAATGAAGAGTTATATTTTTATTTCCCTGCTGTTGTATAATTGAATATTAATGACTTTATGACATTTAGTGTTTACTTTGAATGAAACATTTCAGTTAAAATTAAAAAGGGAGATAGTTCTCGTGCCAACAGAACCTCATCTCCACCATTTCATGCAGCTGTCCAGCGTTCTTTCTTGGGTATAGTTGCAGAAACTCATCACTCATAGAAACAGGCCAAGCTCGATCCGCTATTAGGGAAATAACAACATCAGTCTCAATCTCATGAACTGCAAGGCTGGAAAGAAATTAATGTTAACTTTCACAACATAAGAGAACCGCAGAGTAAGGGCAGGGGCAGTTAACATAAGAATAGAGGCTTAGCCCAGTAATATAAGTCATTCATCAAAGGCCAAGCAAAAAACCTATTCTTAAACTCCACAGCAATTGGAATGTCTGGATTCCACCAGATCTTAGTAGCGTTCATCACATTTTGCAAACCAACCTCACCTATAATAGAAATGAATCATCATTAGAAAGAGATCCCTTGTACGGATAAGTTCATAATGACAACATGAATCAAACAGAACACCAGTGAAGAAGATAATACCCTTATACAGATTAACCCTCCCCAGCTGTATTATAACTACAAGAAGTCCTTGTCGGGGTAAAGCGAGGAAACCAAGAATCGTATCAACCAACTGGCCGAACACAGCACACCTAATGTTTCCCCTGCAGGAATTAAGTATGAGGGATAAAGTCAGATTCAGTGAATAATACCAAAATAAAAATAGATTGATATAACGTGCTTAATTTCATGGATTGAGAAGAAGCAAGGCATAGAGGGAATACATTTCGTCAACCATGTCTAAGAGCATTAATCGGGTAGCACGCCCTTGCTTGTTAAGATTAATCTCCTCCGACACTCCAGTAACAATTCCCATGAAATCTGCCACTCAGAAAGAAAACGGTTATCAGTTCAACCACAAAGCAACAAATGTGAGGGATAAAATGAAGGGCGCTTCAAACTAACCAAGAAGGAATTGGGAACGCCCACTTGTTTTGGTAATATCAGAGGTTTTTACCAAACAAAACCCCATAGAAGGAATTGCAGCATTGGGCACTATTATAATCTTCATATTTGCATTGAAGACAATCTTAAATTCATGAGCACATGCCCTAAAGTTTCCAGTGTTACGCATAACTCCAAAGTTTGTTATCTTATACACATGTCCTTCAACCATCACATTAGCGAACTTCTTCATGTTATGCTTTTGGACTGTTGCCTCTATTCGATCACCCTACCAATAATGAAAACAAATAAGCAAAACAGAGTGAGACTTATAGCGATTAATTCACTACACATGACAGAAACAGTTTACTTATATCACTAAACAAACCATAATTAATCCACTGTGTGGGGGTTTATGTTTCACCTCTTCATCAACCAAAAGCATTTGGGTAGCGAAGGGATCGTCAAGAGTTGCAACTGCACACCTGTTCCAAATTCTCACAAGCTTAACCTTCACCCTCCAAGGATTCCTTATCCCACAGAGGCTCTTCACGCCATGAAAGCCACACGAAACAACCGCCATTTCACACTGAAGGACAGAAAGAAGATGATTTTTTAGAGTGCAGGAAGAAGGATGATAAACTGCGTATCTCAGAAATGAAGTAAGCAGCCTATTTATACGTTCAGGGGCTTCCAATAAGATTAACTAAAATCCCTCCAAAACTACAATATTTTAAATTTAAAAAATTTAACTCTCACTCTTTGCTACTGCACGCCTTATCAGAGCGAACAGTAGACACAAGTGTGCCACTGCCACACATTTGGTACGGGACTGATGGGCATGGGGATATCCTTCTGGAAGGTCTCAGTGCTGAGGTAGCATGTGTCCAAATATACCCGGACAGATGGCCCCCACTAGAGCAGAGAATTTTCGTTGCAATGAATTAAAGAAATTTGCTAAATTCAATTGGTTCAACTGGTTCAATATTAAGGTTGGATAACCTGCCATGAATAGTGAGAGTTGTGGTTGATCCAAAAAAAAATACATTATTCACATTTGGTTAATACATTTAACGTCGTGCAGGTCCAAACCTGTAAAATTTTTGACGTACTGGTTAAAAGAATTAATCCCGCCCAAACTGTGGTTTTCCATTAAGTTTGTTTTTATTTTTTTTGGTCAAACATTAAGTTTGTTTAAATTGATTAAAATTGATGACGTCTAAATGGCATAGGAATATATTAAAGTTCCCTCTTACTGACCAATACATTGCCGCCAAAATATGAAATACACTTCATTTAAGAGACTCAGCACAAAGATGGCACTTTGAAATTCGATTTCAAACATAAAATAATCCGAATATATTAGGAAAAGTACATTAAGAACTAATGAATAGTGATAAAAATTAATTTAAAACCTATTGCATTGTAAAATTTTAGATTTATCAGAAGCAATTCCACAGGTTGTTTCTAGCTAAGTAAAATTTTATGACTTGCTTGTCAATCTGTAACACGTAGAAATTTCATAATATAGTCTTTCAGTAGGTGATTTGTAGCTAATTACTTGCTACAGTTCATTTACTTTTTTTAGCTAATCCAATTTAATTTCATTCAATACAAATTTTAATAAAAACAAACAAAACCAACATATTAATTATTGAAATAAAATACTATAATCAAATTATCATTATATATGAGTTTAATATATGTACACTGTCAGTATAAAAAAGTTTTACATAGGCATCCAATGATGTGCCATTGGATGTATGTGTAAAACTTCTTTACACTGACAGTGTATACAAATTAAATCCTATATATATGTAGTTTGATAAAGAAGCTTTTGGAAACATTATTTCTTCTAATATACCTTACTGAGTATAAAAACAAGAAAGCCATCTTCACAAACCTTGTTCTCTACTAATAAAGTTTCATTTTTAAGGAGCAAACCAAAATAGTAATTTCTACATAAAATTTAACTTGAAACATAGAGAGTTACAAACTTACAGATTTAAGAACACAATGTCCGTGCATAATTTGGCTTGAAACAGAGAAAGGCAGCCATGATCAACATAACACAAGAAACAAAAAAACCTAAAGAGGCTTTCCATCATTGTATATAAGTCTATTTGAGGTAAAATGTCTTTCCAAAACTGTAAACAAGAATTCATTGGACCGGTAAAAGACCAAGCCTAAAGCATTTACACATTTGGGGTTGTTCAACTAAGACGCGTCCTTATAGGCCACACGAAAGCAAGTTGGAATCAAGGATTGGTAGCTGCTATTTTGTTGGTTATCCCAAACACTCTCAAGGCTATAAATTTTACAATCCCACTACTAGATCATTTTTGAGACGGGGAATGTGAGATTCCTTGAGGATGTTGAGTTTGGGAAGGAGGAGAACATAAGGAATGTTATCTTTGAGGAAGAACCTGACATTGACAGTGATCAAGTCCTCGTGCCTATTACTGTTCCATTACCTACTCCAGTAGTAGATGGAAAAAATGGATTTATTCCTAACATTGTCCCAGCACAAGACAACAATGGGCTTCTCCCTCAAACTCATTGAGCATGCTCAACAAGCCATGCAATTTTCCAACTCTCAAAAGTGGATTAATGCCATGAAGGATGAGTTGAAGTCTATGTAAGAATATAACGTCAGGGATCTTATCGAATTACCAAAATGTGTGAAGCCTATTGGTTGCAAATAGATATTTAAAACCAAGCAGGACTCGAAGGGTAATGTTGAGAGATATAAGGCCCGCTTAGTTGCTAAAGACTTCACTCAAAATGAAGGCATCGACTATAAAGAAACCTTCTCTTCAGTGTCTTCAAAGGATTCTTTTAGGACAATTATCTCACTTGTAGCTCATTATGACCTGGAGCTTCATCAGATGGATGTTAAGACTGTGTTTCTCAATGGCGACATTGAAGAAATGATTTATATGGTTCAACTAGAAAACTTTGTGATAAGTGATCCAAATTTTATGGTATGCGAACTAAAGAAATCTATCTATGGTCTCAAATAAGCATCCCGTCAATGGTATCACAAGTTTCATCGAGTCATTTCCTCTTACGATTTTGAGGCTAATGTCATAGATGATTGTATATATCATAAGTTCAGTGGGAGTAAGTATATATTCCTGGTGTTATATGTTGATGATATACTGCTTGCCAACAGCGATATAGGCTTATTGGGTGAAACCAAGAAATTTCTGAACAAGCATTTCAAGATGAAAGACCTTGGAGAAGCTTCTTTTATGCTAATCGAGATACTAAGTGGTTGTTCTCGCGGTATCCTAAGGTTGTCACAAGAGAACTATATCGATAAAGTTTTAGATAGATTCAACATGAAAGATAGTAAGCCAGGGGACACCCTGATAGCTAGAGGAGACAAAATTAGTCTCAGTCAATACCCTAAAAATGATCTCGAAAGAGATGAGATGCAGAAGATTCCCTATGCCTCAACAGTACAAAGTCTACTGTATGCTCAAGTATGCACCTGTCCTAATATAGCATTTGTAATGGGAGTTTTGGGTAGATATTTAAACAATCCAGGAATACAACATTGGAAAACGGTAAAACGCATTATGCGTTATTTGAAGAGAATGAAAGGGTACATGCTCACCTATCAGAGGTTTGAGAGCTTAGAGGTCATTAGGTATTCAGACTCTGATTGGGCTAGATGTCAAGATAGAAAACACTTCACATCTGGATATATTGGCTTAAGGATCTATTTCCTGAAGGTCTGCTAATTAGACACTCATAGCTACTTCAAACATGGTCACGAAGTTTATTGCTTGTTTTGAGGCGTCCAACCACGGTATATGGCTGAGAAATTTTGTCACTAGCTTACGTATAGTAGATGGCATAGAGAGGCCATTGAAAATTTATTGTGACAATAACTCGGCAGTGCTTTACTCCAACAATAATAGGAGTGCAACCAAATCCAAGTTTATAGATATTAAATACTTGGCTGTAAAGGAGAGAGTTCAGAATAAGCAGATTTCCATGTAGCATATAGGGACTAATTATATGTTGGCTGACTCACTTACTAAATGTTTGGTACCTAAAGTATTTTATGAGCATGTTGCTTACATGGGTGTAATTCCTGATAGTACCTTAGTTTAGTGAGAGTCCTATTTATATTAGTTTTATGCACAATTTGGATTTTCTGCATAATAATATCAACGTCTATTATTTTTCATTATTCTGAACTCAACTAGTGCAATATATTTATATTGCTTTTATTTGACCTCTATAAAGATTAAATTTTGGACCAATTGGAAATAGGCATGTATTAGATCACGCAACATGCAATTTCCATACCAGTCATCCACATTTGATCTATGTCATTAAGTATATTTGTTGCGGTGATCATCAGGGTTTAGTCGCACTACATAGTGGCAAAAGTCGTGGTGGTTCTCAATTGATGTATGAGATGGACCAGATTGTTAAGTGGTAGTCTAAAAATAAATAGCGTACAGTTGCGTGCATAAAGTTTTTCCTGTGATATAAATGTCTGAAGTTAATATGAAGCCCAAGTGGGAGATTGTTAGAAATTTTTAATTTCTAATAATTATTTTATGGACTACATATTAAATATTAAAACATTTATATTAGCTATTTACATCAATTAGGCTGATCACTAGTGATCTGCATTAAGTGGGCCCGTTTAGACTACTATAGGCATCGATGTGGGTCTATATGAGTGGACACTAGGCTTGGCCTATTTCGGCATAGTGGGAACCCTAATAGGTTGGTATAAATAAGCCCCATTAGAGGTGTTGGCCCCCAAGACATCAAATCAACCACCGCCTCCATATTCCTTCCCATCAGGATTCTTGGCACTTAGGTCTCGGTTTTGGGAACTCAAGAGATTTGGTTAAGGAAGACCACAACACCATCTTATCTCTAACCCTTGTTTTGTGCTCTTCCATTTGGTGTTCTATTCACAATATAAGGTTCATGACGAGGTTCTTTACCTACCCAAAGGTTTCCACTGCATTTTGACAAAGCGTAATGGACCCAGGTATTCCTTGAAACTCTTAGTTCTCAATAATTTGACGTAATGAATTTATAATTGGGTATAAAAATTCCCAACAATTTTCCCTTGAACAAAACTTGAAAAGAGTTAAGATCTCCACAATCATAATTATTCAATTTATAGTTTAGAAGATCTATTGATTTCTAGTAAATTTAATTTGAGAGTTTTGAGTTAGAATATTCCATGTCAGAAAATCTTGAATGTCATTATAAATATAGCACACTATACACTACCAATTTTTTTCTACAAAACCACAAATTCATTTTTCTCATTCTTTTACTTTTAAAGTTTTTTTTTTGTACTTGACCAAGAATATTTCCCACATGTATTTTTTGTCATTCCCCATGTATAAATGTGAACTTAACCCTGGGTGATAGTTAGGTAATGTCCTTCCAAGTGTGACGACTTGATTGTTCGAACCCCTTGAGAGAATTTGTGGTGACACTAGTTATCTTTTAAGAGGATTTATTTCCTTTTGGTTTTAGATAGGGATTACATGTTTATAAATTGTGTGTCACTTGCTAGTGACATCTATTACATTTTTCTCATTCTTGTACTTTTAAGTTTTAACGTTTGATCCAACATTTTTTAGACTTAAAAGTTATTTTTAAGTTAAAATTAAAAATAAAAACTTTTAAAAGAAAGGTCAAAGTTATTTAGTAATTTGGTAGTTTGAGATTTTTTAAATTTAAAGGTTACTTTTAAGTTTAAAAAAAAGCTAATAGAAGTAACTTTTAATTATAAAAAATAAATTATTTTATGTTTTAAACTCTTTTTTTTCTCAAATGATGTTTAACCAAACTTCTCCTTTCAAGAAGAGAAGAAAAAAAAGTCGAAGCAAACAATACACAAAGTATCAAGAACTAAGAAAAATGTAATAGATGTCACTAGCTATCTTTAAGAGGATTTATTTCACTTTAGCTTTAGATAGGGATTAGTTCGAACAAAGAATCCTGCAAATTACCATTGCAGATTTGCAGTTGTCATTTAATCTGCATTTTGACTTGTTACTTCCTACCTACACCAAATCTTTAGAGTTAAACCTCCTTGCTAACAAAGTTTGAACACAAATCAAATTCAATTTTGTCCTAATAATTTATAACCAGTAAAAAAATTCCTTGTTACATTTAAACAATGCAGAAGGCATGATGTATTCCCTATAATACATAACACTGGCAACAAATAAACCTGCATTCCTCTCTTTCTTTTTTTTTAAACGGCATTTCCTCTCTTCGGTTTACAGAAAATCAAAGTTAGAGTCTCTGGCCAGCTCGTCCTTTTTTCATTGCATCAGTACTTCGATCTTTTTGTTCTAAATTTATTAAAATAATATCATTTATGAATATTATCCATGAGATTGTGAGATGCTGACCGGATAATAAAATTAAAACTGTTCCCCAGTCCCAGACATGCTAGGGTTCTCTCCAGTGGTGCAATTGTCTCCTGCCGATTTAGCTACGGAATAACTACGGATTTTGATTTCCTAGTTATTCCGTAGCTAAATCCATTGGAGAGAGCTGGAGAGAGGTGATCCGCCTGAGAGAATCCGGATCCATCCCAGACCTTCTCAATACTTAGGCAGATGTTTTAATCATTTTTTTAACTAGTACTAGTATGCTAGCTAATAGAAGTATGTTTTGGCCTTGATAAAAAATAGAATTATATAAAATCACAGGAATACGGTTTACTGAAGGCCATTCAAATTCCGAAACTACAAAACCAGTTTAGCAGGGTACCAATTAGATACCCATTACCGGAAACAAAAAGTAAAGAAAAAAGAAAGACACCCAAATCAAATTAAGGTGGAGGTTAAGGTACACAAGTTGGATCATAGATATATGCATAAAATATTGAACGACTGAGATGAAAAGGTAATAAAATTAAAATATAAGTAAGGTGCAAGTTGTGTAGATTTGCGATTAAGTCCTCCTAGTGTAATTCTTATCCTAAGGGGGGAGTGATAGAATAGGATAAGATAAAAAATTCTTCCTCATTTGTCATCTCTTTCTCTCTCCTCTCTCTCTTTCCCTCTCTCTCCTCTCTCTCCTCCCTCCCTCGCCTCTCTCTCCTCCTCTCTCCTCTCTCTTTGTAACATCCTAAAATTTCTAGAACAGATAAAATAAAATAAAAGGGAGGAATAATAATATTATTATTATCTTTATTACGAATAATAGTATTTAATTAAAAAGGGGATGGGTGGGTTGGTGTAGGCCCAGCCCAATTAGATGGTTAAAAAGAGAGGGGTCATCTATTTCACCCTATCCTTTTCAAAAACGTCAAATAACCAAACCCTAAGGAGGAGAGAAGCGACTCCACAAGGAGAAGGTTTCGCAGAGTAGATCATCAAGGGAGTTCTGCCAACCTTTCTTGATCGTCATCTCTAAGGTACGGGGGGAAGGGGTGTTACTATATGTGCATGCTGAAGTGCTTGGGTAGTGAGGGCAACCATAAGTCCCTCTAGGATCTCTAAATTTGCAATATGAATGATGAATTGTCTGTAATATGATGAAATTTGTGATTGTTGTGATGATTACTGTCATGTTCTTGTTGGACTTGAGAGTAGGAAGCGAGATTGTCGAAAGGGGTCAAATTAGGATTTGGGAGAGAGATTTCATAAATTGATTCGATTGTTGATTTAACTGTAATCTATTGATATAATTGATGAATTGATTGATATTAATCGGTAAAAACGTATCCAATTGAGTTAGGAACATCAAGATTTGAGTGGGGGTTGAAGAGAAGGTTGAAAAGGGGTAAAAAATCGCAGGTACAGTCGTTCTCGAGTCGCCGGTAATCGAGTACAGTCGTTCTTGAGTCGCCGGTAATCGATTACAGCAGACTGTAATCGATTACAGGGCTTTCTGGGCAGTGTGATGTGAATTTGGTTGTTGGTAATCGATTACAAGGAGCCTGTAATCGATTGCCAGAGTGTAAATTGGCACCAGAGGCTTCTGGTAATCGATTACAGTTGTCTGGTAATCAATTACCAGGCCAAAAATGAGTTTAGAGACTGTTGCTTATGTGATGTTGTGATCTCTTACTTATATGGTGTTAATTATATGAATCGTTGTGGAATTGATTGATTGAATTGGATGTATAGAGTGTATTAACTGTGGCATGAAGTATTGTGGTGTGAGTATTTTATGTGATGTTCTATGTTTATAATATTCGTTATGTGATGTGGACTAATTAGAGTAGAAGAGATTGTATGAGATATATGTGAAATGATGATGATGATGCATTGAGCATAGAGATTGTATGAGATATATGTGAAATGATGATGATGATGATGCATTGAGCATAGAGATTGTATGAGATATATGTGAACTGATGATGACGCCTTGAGCATAGAGAATGTGTGAGAAATATGTGAAATGATGATGATGCATTGAGCATGAGCATATGATGTATGAGACACATGAGATACATGAGTAGCCAGACGTGGCGAAAAATACCCTAGCCCACAGAGGGGGTGATGAGCTGGGTGGAGACCATGATGGGAGACATCTGATGCATAACTCCAAGAGGGAGTGTTTTACAATGCGACTCACCTAGCCCATAAGAGGTGGGTGATGGTGGGAGGGAGCGGGTGTCTTTGCACGGGCCCATCGACGGGGTGCAACCTATCGGCCAAGAGGGCATTTAACGGTAGGGCCATCATTGGTGACAACTAAGGGGATTGATGAGGTGCGCCCATTGTGCGGAGTTCCAAATCATGACTCTTAGGAAGAGGCATGGTGCATGAGCATAGAGTGAGCATACTTGTCATTTTATGATTGTGTGAGAAT
This sequence comes from Sesbania bispinosa, assembly GCA_026901365.1. NCBI lineage: Eukaryota > Viridiplantae > Streptophyta > Magnoliopsida > Fabales > Fabaceae > Sesbania > Sesbania bispinosa. The sequence goes on along the minus strand of QLOH01000926.1, from coordinate 154,211 downwards.
GTGAATTTATATTTATGCGAAATTAATGTGCGGAATGTAAAGAGTGTAGAATGGGATTAATGATGATGTGTACGTGATGGGTGGGGACAAGGGTAGCCTTCTGCATTGCATGTATATGTGTGTATTCTTTTTCTCACCGTACTCTTCTGTGGTTTTTACAGGTGATGAAGATGGCACTCAATGTGCCGAGTATTGAAGGGAGGGGATCTCGCTCTGATACTTGTGACATCGGGGCTTAGTGTTAGGAGCTTACTTCTCTTCATTTTTTTTAAGTAAAGATTTAGGAAGATTATTTTTAAGGGCCTTACATGGCCAAGACATATTTTTATTATAACTGATGATTTAGTTTTGAAAACCTTGATTTTACCTTTTATGGAAATTTAGTTGGATTTGGATTCAGTAATGGTTTAAATGAGGATTGTGAACCTTTTTACCTTAATGTCGACTATAAGTTTTTCTTATATTTCGATTTGATGATTGTATTAGTATTTGGGGTAGAAGGGTGTCACACTCTTTCCTCTCTCTCCTCTCTCTCCTCCCTCTTTCTTCCCTCTCTCTCCTCCCTCTCTTTTTCCTCCCTCTCTCCTCTCTCTTGTTCCCCCTCTCCCCTCTCTCTTTCCTATATCTCCTATCTCTCTCCTCTCTCTCTCCTCTTTCTCCCCTCTCTCCTCCCTCTCTCTCATCTCTCTCTTGTTCCCCTCTCTCTTTTCTCTCCTCTCTCTCCTCTCTCCTCTTTTTTATTAATTTTAAATATTTTTAAAAATAAATAATGTTTTATTCATGTATGCTTTATTGAAAAATTAAAAATTAAAAATAAAATTAATTTTATAATAAGGGTAATTTTGTCATATCAATATTTTTTATATCTTATCCTATCATCATCTATCCATTTCAAACGTATGATAAGAGAAAATAATGTTATCCGCCTCTTATCCTGGTGTGCATCAAACATAGGATATGATAAGAGCTTATCATGCTCTTATCCTATCCTGTTTCTATCCAACTCGTCTATCCTATCATATCCCATCCTTTCCACCAAACGGGCAAGGGAACAATCGGTATGTGAAGGATGTGAATAAAATATTAGGAAAAATGAAATTTAAGTAGCTTTGAAATGGTTTTACAGGCGTCTGCGTAAAGATTTAATGATTTTCCTTTTTTGATTTTCTTTCACTATTTTTTCTCTTTTTTTAATTTCACACTTTAGTTATTATTTTGGCTTAAATACATTTTTGGTCCCTATACTTTTGTAAATAGGTGATTTTGGTCCCCCTAGTTTTAATTGCTCAAATTTGGTCTCTATACTTTTACAAATGGGTGATTTTGGTCCCCCTAGTTTTAATTGCTCAATTTTGGTCCCTCTTCTTTAAAAATTGAACAAATTTAATCCTACCGTTAGTCTCCCATTAAATATTTAGTAGAGTTTTGCTGACATGGATTTAATTTTTAGGGTAAAATATGTTTTTGGTCCCTGCAAAATTAGCGACTTTTGTTTTTCGTCCCTCCAAAATTTTTTTTAAATGGTCCTCCCAAAATTTTTTTTCCAATTCGTCCCTCCCCTTTTTTTGGCTGTTTCTGGAGCTGAGTTGTCACGTTCTCTCTCATAAGACCCAATCCTACCTGGCCTTTTGACCCTAACCTGTACAAAACACTTGCTAATATAAGGAGAGTCCTAAGGTCTTTATTCCCCAAATGCGTAGCCTCTCCTGCGTGCCCTAATTTCAGCCATTGCTGCGTTGCAGAGCTAGTGGATTCGTCAAAGTAGCCATGAAGACTAAAAGCTACGGTGCTGAGAAAAGGTCCGCCACTTGCAAGTCATCATCATCGTCCTCCATTGCGCGAAGGAGCTACTGTGCGTGTGGTGAGGAAGTGACCCTGTTGAAGTCGAACTCCGTAAAAAATCCTGGGAGAATGTTCTGGAGATGCCCTAACTGGGATGTAAGTAGCGCATGGTTGTGTATTTCTGATTTAAAACTTGTTGATTCTTCCCCTACTCTTATCTAGTTTATTCTCGATATACAGAAAGAGAAGAATTGTGGTTATTTTCGCTGGGCTGATGACGAGGCTTCAGAGCAACGAGGAAGATTGGACGACATGGAATTTATTGGGCAAGAACAGGAACAGCTGAAAAAGGAAAATAGGGAAGCTGCAATTGAAGTTAACTGTTGAAAGAAGGAAGGTCATGGTAGCAGAGTGTTGTGTGATTCTCTGTGTGGCTGTGAATTTGGTGGGGTTACTGTTGTGTATTGTTAAGTGTGATGGGGTTAGGAAGAATGTGCAGGTGTAGGTTGTGATAGTGATATGGGGACAACAATGTACAAATTGGAGGTGTTCCAATTTCAGTATGGTTGATAGCAAACTGTAAACCTTTTGGATGATTTTAATGAAAGTGTTGATTTGGTGTCCAAAATTGTCTAGCTTTCCTTTATTAAAGTTCAATCTATGATAGCCTTTGCTTGTTAATGAAATTGATTGCATTAAAGGTGTTCAACTTAATCCACCCAATTGATTGAAACCAAAAGTGTAATTGCCAAAGCAATTTTGAATTTAACTGAATACCATGGATTGATACCAATAAGCATAAGGTTAAATACATAACTGAGTTTAAAATAAATGGACAACATTGTTCAGAGTAATTGCCAATAAGAAAAAGGTTAAATACAGTAAGGTCTAACTATTGGCCTATCACAAAATACTAGTCTGTTGGCCTATCACAAAATAGTGTCTTAACTATTGGCCTATCTCAAAAAAAATTGCATCAACATTAGGTGCATCAACAAAAGGTCTTGAACTTCATTTCTGGGAGTTTTGGTGTTGAATCAGTGGTCCATTTTTTGCAGTTGTGACCTCAGATTCTTGTGTCCCTCCACCCTCACAATCACCAGCAGCAGCAATGCCTGGAGCACACAATTTTTTTACTTCATCCTAATTAACATTGAAAGAATCAAACTATTAGCACACAGTTTTTTTACTTCATCCTAATCCTGCACAGTGGTTCACATACCACTTTCTGCATAAATGTCATGTAAGATTCAACATTAGTAAATCCCAATTGATTTGCCACCTTCACATAGTCATATCCATTACCAGAAGTCATCTCTTGTGCCACATTCTATATGAACAGGGTTCAGAGTAAATGCATCACATCACAGAAGTAGGTGCAGGTAAATTTAGATATAGATATCAAAGAATTACCAAAAGTGATTGGATCATAGTGTTTGCCTCCACCACATTTGTTGGCAAATATGGACCACATGTGTTCTGTGAAATACATCATACAGATTGTTTAGACCCTAGTCAATGAAAATGAATCCATAAAATACAGCATACAGATTGTCCACATACTTACCATCATATTTTTATGTGCATGCTTGAGGTTTCCTATATTCTCAGATATGTTGTTTGATTGAGATGCATTTTGTTCTGCAGTTTTCTTAACTTTGGGGGGCCTTCCTCTTTTTGAGTTTCCAGCAATAACCTTAGACTTCCCCTAAATATTATTGGAAGTTGTTAAATGGCATTAATTAATGGCTCATAAAAGCAACGCACAAGTATAATTGATGGTTTTACCTTAGTTGCAGCAGGTTGGGACTGAGGTGGTCCCCCAGTTTCTGATACAGCAGATTGGGGTTGTGGATGTGGTTGTATCCCACCTTCTGGAACAGCAGATTGGGGTTGTGGATGTGGTGGTACCCCACCTTCTGGAACAGCAGATTGGGATGGTGGAACAACAGTGCTTTCTGGTTGTGATGGTTCCCCACTAGTGGGTCTATTTTTGCACTTTCTGGTGTTGTGGCCAAATTGATAGCAATTGCCACATGCATATCTGGTATGTGATCTTTTTAACCTACTTGGGTTGGGGTCCTCATTAGGTTCTCTCCTCCTTAATTTTTTTGGCCTTCCAGGACCTTGCTTATAAGTGGAAGGCAAGATTTCAGGTCCTTCCACCTTTGGTCACATGTCTTGACCATTGATTGGTGATATTGTTTGCCCATAGCATAATTCATAACTCTCCCTTTTATAGTGTCTATGAACATACATCTCAGGTCTCTCTCTGTTATAACTAATAGCACTCACAGCATGTCTACAGAGAATGCCTACCAAATCCCAGAAATTACATGTGCAGGTTTGTTTTGACAGGTCTACTACAAAATTTTCAGGGAGCATGCTGTGTGTGACCTCAAATTTTAACCCACCAGCCCAAGTTGGAAACCAATGAGCAGAATGCTCAACTTCCCTATCTAACCTCTTCCTTGGTTTAGGTAAGACTTCACCAGGATATTTAGCAAGTTTTTGTTTAAGAGTTGCAAACCTAGTCATCACATAACACCTAATCCATTCAAACATTGTTATTATAGTTTTGTCCCTAGCTAGTAGTATGGTAATGTTAAATGATTCACATATGTTATTCATTAAGACATCACATTTCGGATAGAAGGAGAATGCATGCTTACACCAACTTCTAGTAGGGATAGCTTGCAGCCACTCAAAGGCCTTCTTGTCAACTTGTTTGATCTCATCCATCTTCTTCACCCAACCCTCATAGTATGTTGATTTAGCTGCTGCCATCATTAAATCTCTAAGCAGTGTCCCTCCACCAAACTTTTTCTTGAAATTTTCATACAAATGCCTCAAGCAGAACCTGTGCTCAACACCATTCAACATTTCTTCGAAAGTAGGGATTAAGCCCTATGATAAACATTAAACAAGATACATTAGAAAATTCATAAATGATATACTAACTGTGATAAAAAAATTGACATAGGATCATACCTTTTGCTGATCTGACATGAAAATCCATCTGTTGGTAGTGACATCCCCAATGTCCTCCAGCAATAATGTTAAAAACCACCTCCAACTCTCTTTAGTCTCATTCTCTACCACAACAAAAGCTAGTGGGAAGTATTGGTCATTGGGGTCCCTCCCCACAGCAATTAAAAGTTGCCCCCCATATCTTGTTTTTAAATGGCAACCGTCCACATCAATAAAAGGCATGCACCCTTTAATAAACCCTGTTTTGCACCCTTCAAGGCACATGTAGAAGCTCCCAAATTTAGGCAGCAGATTGGGGTTTGGCCTTTTCAGCTGCAACTTGCATGTGTTCCTTCCACATGCACATCTTAATTCCTCACTGTAACTCCACAGAAAACTGTATTTCCTGGAAGCATCTCCTTCAACTAATTTCTTAGCCATTTTTCTTGCCCTCCAAGCCACTGCCACAGATATTCCAGCAGCATAACATGTCCTAATATCACCAATTATATCACATAATCTTACATTTTGTCCACTCCCGAACTTGTCTGCCACTGCCTTAGCCACCCATTTTGATTTGGCATTTTTGTTATTGAAAACCCTTCCACATGTGTGTGTAGGGACTAAGGTTTTCAACCTATATGTTGCACTGCCCCCTACCTTACTCACCAAAACAAGGAAATCACACTCTTGTTTGCATCTCACCCTAACCCTGACCTTATCATTCTTCTCAAAGTATACCTCTCTGCCATTTAAAATTGAATGCTCCAAAATTGCACCCTTGAACTCAGCTAATGAACCAAACTCCATACCCAACCTGAATTTGAAACTTCTGCACATATCCTCCTTTCTAAACCTCTCATATTTGGGCCTACTGTCATCTTCACCTCCAGAGCTATTGTAGTCACTTTCCAACTCTTCACTATGATACTCATTCTCCATATCATTTGTTTGTCCATCAATACCCTCTAACAATAGAGGTTCATTCATTACACCCCTTGAACCAGAAGCTTCATCATTTGTTCTTGAACCTCTGCCAATTGGTCTTCTTCTAGGAACAAACTTCCTCCTTAACCCACTTGGCTTAATAATTCTCAAAGGTTGAACCACATCACCATCAGGTATATCAAACCCATCATCACTACCCATTCTCTCCTCCTCACTGTCAGCAAAATGGATATCACCCACACTGTTATCAGTCTCCTCACCATCACTTTCTTCACTCTCAACTTTGTTCTTCCCTCTTCCACTTGAAGACCCAACATGTTTTTTAGGATCACCACTTCCACTCACCTTTTTCTTACCCTTACCATAACCATTCCCACTCACAGCTTTCTTCCCCCCATCATCACCACTTCCACTCACCTTTTTTCTTACCCTTACCATCACCATTCCCACTCACAGCTTTCTTCCCCCCATCATCACCACTTCCACTCACCTTTTGCTTTCCCTTACCATCACAATTCCCACTCACAACTTTCTTCCCCCCATTATCACCACTTCCACTCACCTTTTGTTTTCCCCTACCATCACCATTCCTCCCTGCATAACCACTCCCACTAACACTTCTCTTTCCTGCATTATCATCCTTCTCACCAAAATTACTCTCACATAAATGTCAGCAACACACTTATGACTAATGGCATAGGTTGCCAGTTCTTAAGCAGTTTTGTCATCAATTATCTTCTTCAGACCCTCATCAAAACATGTTTCTTTCTCTTTCCACCAAAGTCTTACCTTTCCTGCCATTCCAATATCCTCTTTTAAGATCCCTGTTGCTTCAAAAAAGGACCACTTGTTCTCATCTAACCCGTGCACAACATGTACCTCACCCCCTTTATAGTGAGTCCTCGGGTGAGACACAAAAGCCCCCTTCACGTGGAAATAGACAGAGAAAGACATCCTACAGTTTAAACAATGCATTTGTTTAGTTTATTTGCATTTAAAGCAGTGCCAAACTATCAAACCTACCATTAAAATAACTGAGTTACACATTCAATGCATGAATACCACTACATATAATACGGGGTGGGGGTTCAAGCAAATAAACAAATGCAATCAATCATCATTGAATATCCCCATAGTCCCTTCTACTTTTCCCACATGGAAACAAAAGATAATCTGGAAACAGTGAAAAGGAAATACCTCCACGCTCCTTACAAGCTACGAGACCCCACAAACTCTTTTTCACCGATACAGTAGAAAGCCTTCACGAATCACGCGTTTCACTTCGTCTACTCCTCGTGACTACACAGAGATTCCTTTCTTTGCTAGGTGAAATGTGACGGAGAGAATGGGTGAAATTTTAGGGTTAAGTAGGGTTAGATTTCTTCGTATATAGAAACCGGGAAATTCCCAAATTTTTACCAGGAATCATTAGCAATTCTTAATTGCTTAATTAATTCACTTAATTGGCTCCTAACAGTAATTATTTTATGGGTAATTAAAGTGTTTTGTACAGGTCAGGGTCAAAAGGCCAGGTAGGATTGGGTCTTATGAGAGAGAACGTGACAGCTCAGCTCCAGAAACAGTCAAAAAAAGGGGAGGGACGAATTGGAAAAAAAATTTGGGAGGACCATTTAAAAAAAAAATTGGAGGGACGAAAAACAAAAGTCGCTAATTTTGCAGGGACCAAAAACATATTTTACCCTAATTTTGATGACGTGTAAACTATCACATGACAAAGATTATTAATTAATTTTATCTCTTAATTTTTTTAAATGAAAAATCAGAAAATAAAATCAGATTTTGTATAATTTAATACAATGAGAAAACAAAATCAAAAAACAAAATCTCACTACTACACTCTAATTTCCTTAAAAACAATAAAGCAAATACAAGTCCCAAAACTAAAACAATTGCAGGTTTGCTTTAAGCCATCAACCAAGCGAACTAAAATCTCATTCGGGTATGAAATGAAATTTAAAATGAAATCGAAAGCGAACTAAGATCTAGAAGCTCTGATTTTTCGTTTAAAAAAAATTAAGAGGTAATATTAAATAATAATATTTGTCATGTGATAGTTTACACGTCACAAAATTAAATCCATGTCAGCAAACTCTACTAAATATTTAATGGGAGGCTAACGGTAGGATTAGATTTGTTCAATTTTATAAGAAAAGAGACCAAAATTGAGCAATTAAAACTAAGGGACCAAAATCACTCATTTACAAAAGTATAGGAACCAAAATTGAGCAATTAAAACTAGGGGACCAAAATCACCCATTTACGAAAGTATAGGAACCAAAAATGTATTTAAGCCTATTATTTTTTAATCACACTTTCGTTATTATTTTTCATCCATAATGTCCTCTCACCATCCCAAACATCCCACCGCCTCTTCATTTATACGTTATTAAACGTTGCGTAAATAACTGTTAGTTCACCAAAATGCGCATGCGCATTTCAATTTACTAGTAAAACTATTTTTAAATCATTTTCCTTCATTTTTAGTGGCAATAGCAGAAAATCATTAAAATTCAATTATCTTCATGTCACCTCATCCCTCCACCACCTACTTCACAAAGCTCAAAGCGGCGCCAAAATGATTTTTCAACAATTTTTTCTCATTATCCACTATTTTTTAATTTAATTATCTTCTTTTAAATGTAATTAATTCACAGTAATTACCACAAATATAAAAAATAACACGAAAATTCACCACGGGAGCCAAGGTAACACCCAAGTCATGCATGCAAAATTTCAAGACAAAATTCATACGTCAACCATGCAAGCCCCCCCCACCATCCATGGAAAGTGTACTTAGGGTTAGGGTTTGTATACTACCACCATCTACTCATCAGTGTCAACTAACCAAACACTTCGTTTCACCTCAACCTTCCACCACATACTTCAACATGCTCAATGAGACACCAACAATATATTTCCAGAATTTTTTCTCATTACCCAATATTTTTAATTTAATTATCTTCTTTTAAATGTAATTAATTCACAATAATTACCACAAATATAAAAAAACACGAAAATTCACCACGGGAGCCAAGGTACCACCCAAGTCATGCATGCAAAATTTCACGTCAAAATTCATCCGTCAACCATGCAAGCCCCCCCACTATCCATGGAAAGTGTTAGGGTTTGTGTACTACCACCATCTACTCACCACGGTCAACTAACCAAACACTTCGTGTCACCTCAACCTTCCACCACATACTTCAACATGTTCAATGGGATACCAACAATATTTTTCCAGAATTTTTTCTCATTACCCAATATTTTAAATTTAATTATCTTCTTTTAAATGTAATTAATTCACAGTAATTACCACAAATATAAAAAAAAACACGAAAATTCACCACGGGAGCCAAGGTAACACCCAAGTCATGCATGCAAAATTTCATGTCAAAATTCATCTGTCAACCATGCAAGCCCCCCACTATCCATGGAAAGTGTATTTAGGGTTAGGGTTTGTATACTACAACCATCTACTCACCAGGGTGAACTAACCAAACACTTCGTTTCACTTCAACCTTCCACCACATACTTCAACATGCTCAATGTGACACTAGCAATATTTTTCCAGAATTTTTTTCTCATTACCTAATATTTTTAATTTAATTATCTTCTTTTAAATGTAATTAATTCACAGTAATTACCACAAATATAAAAAAATACGAAAATTCACCACGGGAGCCAAGATAATACCCAAGTCATGCATGCAAAATTTCACCTCAAAATTCAATCGTCAACCATGCAAGTCCCCCCCACTATCCATGGAAAAGTGTAGTTAGGGTTAGAGTTTGTATACTACAACCATCTACTCACCAAATGACCTCCATTGGCCAAGGAATTATTAACACTTGACCACCATCCCACATGGACCGTGAAATGATTTTTCTGGAATTTTTGGGAACTAGCAGCTATATTTTGTGATTTTTCTCTATTTTTTCACCAAATAATTCACAATAAATACATTATATGTTGAAAAATCACCAAAATTGGGTACACGGTACCTCACCCACTTTGGGATGTCTCAAACGAAAGGTTAGCTTTTTTGTGGTCATTTGGTGGTTTTTGTTCTTAAATTGTAATTATTATAAACTTTTTCCTATGAAAAATCAATTAAAAAAATATGAAAAATTTTGTAAAAATTCATTTTAAGGAGAGATTAAAAAATGGCACCAAATTAAGGAAATCAGTGTATAATAGAACACGTTGAATGTTATTAATATATAAAAATTTATAATACAAAAGAATAGTCTATTTTATAATTATAATAGTTAAATGGCTTATTTGTAAAATATAAAAATTCATGAAAACCTGCTATAGCAGGTCACCCTAACTTGTGTACCGGTACACAAGTTTAAGTTTAAAACTTGTGTACGTTAACCTTCCCCCCAAATCAAACAAAATCAAAAAAAATAATTTACTGCTGCGTACCTTTGTACCACACAAAGGTTGACAATAAAAAGGAAAAAGAGAAAAAAAAAAAAAAAAACTGCAAGGAGTAAGGATCCTAAGAGTGGATAATAAAAAGAAAGGCATTATATTAGAAATTGAAATTGAAATTCGATACAATTCTTTAAGATCCAACTAGAGAAGTTAAAATTAGGAGGGGGGGGGGGGGATCTATGAATGCAAGGGATTCTCATTCAGTTGAAAACTTGAAATATCCTTGCTAACCATAATAAGGTTGAACACCAGGAGGTGGAGGACCAGCATATGAGCTGGCTTGCATATGAGGTGAGGAACCAGGAACAGGAGGTGAAGTACCACTGGGCTGAATATTTACATTTAGTGGAACCCCAGGCTGAGTGATTCCCATGGAACTTGCATTGTGAACCATAGGATTGCTCTGACCAGGAGGAGAACCAGCAGCAGCGGGTATTGCTGCTGGGGCATAGGCAGGAATTGGAGGAACTGCTTGACCAGGAAAAGTACCAGGTGCAGATATATAACTTTGTGTAACTTCCTGCTGGGTTGTACCAGGGGCACTACCAGTGTACATAAGAGCAGCCTGAGGATTCTGCCAAGCTGTTGCAGGAGCTTGTGCAGCATGGAGACTAGGATCAAGGACTGTATAGTCTCTGCTTTTGTCACTGAAAGCCTAAAACCAAAACAATTATATTTATATAAATGCTAAAATTAGATTCAGCGGCAATGTTCAAAGATTAAAAGAAATACTATAAGAGGTCAATCAAGTATCAAGATGCATACACTCGAGAACCATTTCTGATCAAGAAAATGCCCACACTGCTTCTAAGAATATCTTTAATCCCCCCCCCCCCCCTTCTCATATTCTCCCCTCATGAACATTAACTCAAATACATTTTTTTATACCTTTACATTGAGATCAGTATGACGAGAGTATGTTAGATGAAGCTTACAATAGCCACCATCATATATGCAATGTCCCTCCAAAGCTTCTTTGGCAGTTGCTGCTGTTGTGACATCTGCAAGGGGAAAAAAGTTACTCATGCTGAACAGAGAGCTACAGAAAGAAATGATTTTTCAAGCAAAGGATGCACAATTACTATAGATAGACAAATTATGAATTTCAATTGATTATAGATTAATACCAGGGTATTGAATTAAAGCCTGAGTTTGACCATTCTTTTCAAATATAGCAATTTTCTGAACAGTGCCAAATGCAGAAAACACCTGTAACAAGTACCCCAGCAGCATTAAGTATAAATCACCTATAAATTAGAAATTTTAATGAGAAATACATGTTCCCACCGTGTGAAGAACGTCTACAGTGACAGCATACTGCATATTTTCAATTGTAGCCAAAAGCACATTGCTCTCAGGTTCTTTCTTCTTGCCATCAGGACCTATTGCGGGCTGAACGTCACAAATTGTTAGCATATACAAAACCATGCAAAAATACATATTGAAGAAAAAATGAACAAAATACCTGCAATGCCCCATCAATAGCAGTCTGATTAACAGGAAGCATAGGATTTGTGTAGTCCCTACAAAGTCATAAAAATAAATGAATATAACCAAACCAAGCATTGACATCGGACTAATATCGATAGAACATGTAAAAAGTAGAAATTAAACTGGGGGAAAATATGTACTGCCTGATTTTTTTACAAAACAAGAACATATTATTAGAAAGAAAAATCTCACATGATAATGGCCAGTAGGGATATTGGCATAGTCAACCATAGAACAAAAAAAACTACTATTCTGTTTTCTTAATTTCTACTGACATTTCAATTAACAAAACTAGAAGCTGTGCCTACAATTTTAATTTGATATATAGAGAATGCAGTCATAAAAGGCAGTTGCACATTTTTTAAATAAGAATTGTCTCCATAGATAAATATCAAGGAGAACAAATTAAATTGAGAATTGAGAACAACAAAATATAGTTAATATTAACTCTCCAAAATGATTAAATAAATTACTGACATGCCCAAAATTTAGATTTGTATAATTGGTTTCCATAACAAGAGAATAATAATTACACAATTAATGACAAAAAATTTATCTAATATCTGGAAAAGGACAAAGAAAATCATTGAGTGGTCACTACAACATCACTACATTCTGGCTACCAAGCTTCACTAACTTCTAGATGACAGAAAGCACATATATCAATTAGCAGATAAGAGAACACCATGAAAAATTACATGCAAGGGCTTTTACAATTTTTCAGACAATACAAAAAAAAAAAAAAAACACAAATAAAATTCAAACACAACAGAGGGATAATATATAATAGTTGTCTTGCATCCCCATAACTACCTGCTGCGATTAGATTGGAATTTGATATTGAGATCTCTATGTGCCGAGTATGATATACGCAAGTGACAAGAACCAACATGCTCTGGGAGCAAGTATCTGGATATAAAAGCAATCAAAACCACGATTAATGATGAGGGTGAAGAAGAAAGGAGGAAATTAAAAAAAAAACTTACCTAGGTATGCTTCTTCCATCCAGTGCATTCCTAGCTGAAGAAGCAGTCTCAGCATCAGTGTATTGAATCAGGGCCTGTCAAGAAATAATACAGAGTGAATACTGACAATGACACATTGAAAGAAGAGCAATTCAGTATTTCACTGACCTGGAAACCTGCAGTCTTTTCAAATGTAGCAATTTTGTGTACAAAGCCAAATGCAGAAAACACCTGAATAAAGAATAAAGCCATGTTTCTAACCCAATTAGCAAATATGCATTAAAAAAAGTAGTGTAACACACATTTTACCCAAACAAGGAGCATGCGACCTCACATACAGATCCAAATCAACTAGTCAACTCAATTGCACTTACCAAGTGGATAACATCAATGCTCACATCTCCAGCTTCCACACCTTCGATGGTTACCAGCAAGACATTTCCAGGGACATCTCCAGGGCCTTTGTTGTTGACAATTTCATGTCTATTGGAATACTGAATGTAAACAGTTTTGCCACGAACCTGAGCAGGCTCTGAAGATGAAGCATAATATGAGACCATTGAAATGGCTTGATTTAGATCCACCTGGTAAAGCATTTATACTTAAGAGCTTAGAACCTTGAGCTGGAAAGTAATTAAAGAACCAGGTCAAGGTGTGTCATCAAATATAATAAAGCATATGATGCAGCCAGGAATACTATTATTATTATTATCATTACTACTACTACTTAGCATATCCTCTTGTCAGTTGTCATTCAGATAAAGTTCTAATTTGGGAAAAAGCTAAAAAGGACATACAGGAAATCCAGTTTGATCACCAGTCACAGAAACAAATAGTTTATGGTCTACGACTCTACATATATACAATTGAACTTACTTGCATTAAGAGCCATCAGACTTCTAAATTTCCACCCATCCCTTTAACTCCATTTATCTTCACAAATCTAAAAATTTCTTCACATTCTATCTAAAATTTTCTCCATAACTTTTCATCTCCATAATCTAGTCTCTAGTTCAATATCTTTCATAATGAACTAGTAAACAAGAAACCTTCAAAATGTGCCAGATAATGCATAGATACCATATCAGTTACACCTTACACACCATTAGATACTTTCTATCTCATATCTGATACTTTTCTTTTTTAAAAAAAAAAAATTGCGTCAGTTCAAGTGAAATATCATAAGAGTTTTATAAAACACTATCTTCTATTGTGTTTACCTCAATTGACTAATGTTAGAAAAGAAAAACCCTACACCTTAATTTTTATGAGATGATATTATATTTTTTTGGCTTAATTACATTTTTTATACTATTAGGGCTAATGTGCAATTTTGGTCCCTCTATAATTTTTTGCAATAACCAAATCACTCAATTTTTTTAATTGAAAATAATCAGGTCTCTGCATCAGTTTAGTGTCCAATTACTAACAGAAAACAGTGATGTGGCCACCGAATTACATACACGACATAATATTTTATTATGTTAAGCATCTTAATGGACTCACTAGTCATTCTATTATTTTTAAATAGGGGACCAAAATCGCATATTGGTCATAGTCATTGCTGTCGTAGCTGTGCTGCAGCCATTGCAGGTCAATTGCAGCTGATGCAGTCTGTAATCACAGCCTAATGCAGTTGCCAGCCGCATCATATGATATGCACATGATATGGTCCGCAATTTAAAACCTTGATCAAAGTAATGGAGCTAATTAAAAGCCTAATTATGCCAGGTTTCTTTTGTTTACATATATGCTCTCATACCGTATACATAAATTCCGTAATCTCAAACTATTGTTGTATCTAATACATGTACCCATGCAGGCATATACATAAAGTCGAATTGCTAGTAAGAATCGAGTATCCATATTCCAATTGAGCTCAAGTCACTCAAATTATCAAATAAGTAGATAAAACCCTAACATATTTCTAATCCGAAAAACAGAAAATTCACAATTAAAAAAAAATAAATATACGATAAAGAGAGAAAGAAAATATGAGCTTACAAATTCAACAAATGCCTGGTTCTTATTGGGTCCGACATTGCACTTGGTGTTGACGACCTTGCCGAAGGGGCTACAGAGGTCAATGAGTTCATCATCGGTGCACTCCCATGGAAGGTTGCGGAAGTGCAGCACCTTCGACGGGGTTTGAGTGTACCGGAACTGTTGCTGGCTTGAGGCAGAAGACATTGCTCACGGATTCGATTGGAATGGGGCCTCTGAAGAAGAGGCTAAGGGGAGAGGGGTCGAGTGTTTGGGTGCCGAGAAAAAGTGCTCTGCGATTTTCCGAGAAAATTAAGTTTGAGGGCGATTCGGAAACATTTCTTTCTTATATACTGCTTCTATCAGAGACACGAGAATAGATTTGCGGTTGCTGACGTTGACAGTGGCCTCGGATTTGTGGAGCTTATCTGAATTTATTACATATACATACATTTTTTTATTCTGAGAAATTCGATTTTTTAATTCAAAACCCTATTATATAATTTAAATCTTGTAACTGAATTTGAATTAAAAAATATATATAATTTTAATTTTTTTTTAGTGTTATATAATTTTAATTTTAAATTAATAGTCTCACAAAAAATATTCATTATAAAAGTTTTCATACATCGTATGGTTGTTAGATATAAAAGTAAATGCATGCTTAGGTATAGATTATTTTTAAATTGGACTAATAATTATATTTAGGTCTCAAACATTAAATGCGTGCTTATCTTTTTTAACTAAAAACATAATGATTAAAGTAAAAATCTTAAAAATGAAAACATTTAATACATTATACTAAATGCTTTGAATTTTCAAAATATTAATTAATTTTTGAATTTGTAATATAATTAATATTTTATTTTATATTAAATACTTTATATTTTTATTATTTGATTAATACTTAAAAAGGTTTATTAGCATTTACAAAACAAATATACGAAACAGACTTTTGAGAAGCGGTAAAAAGTTTTAACTATGATTAAGTCCAAAATAAAATTAATCTGATAATAGGGTTTAGCTTAATAAAAAAAAAATACCCTAAACATATTTCGCTTCAAAAGTTTTGATTTGATTATGAATGTTGTTAGTAATTTTATTTTGTCAAGATATAAATATTGTATTAAAACTTGTGACATTTTTAAATTAATTGTTGATATAGGAATAATGTGTGGTGTGAGTAGATTTTTTATGATGAAAACTTTTTCTTAAACAGATTTTTTAGAACGAACATTTTTTTCTTAATTTGTATTTTATTTATAATTTAATGAAATGGGAGAAATTCAAAAAGTAAACCTTCATCTCATTTGAAAAAATAAATACTTTTAATTTTTTTGCATTTATATTTTTTTTTCATATTTAGATTATTGATTTTCCAAATGTTTATCTCCTTTTTCTTTAAAATTGATTCTTTTCCTCTATTTAGTGTATATTTATGGCATTTACGTTCTTCATATTAAAAATTTTAATTATATCTACATAAAAAAATAATGCCACATTAACCTCCTTTTAGTTTCACTTATACAACATGGAAATTATTTTCTTTTAATTTCAATATGCCTATCTTCAAATCATAAGATAATATAAAGATTATATTCCATATATATTAAATCAATATTCCATATACATGATCTTATAACATCATAATGAGATTAACATATTAGTTTTTTTTATGAATAAAAGGACCTAAAACAGATAAAAAAAAACTATTTGCCCAGCTATCTGGCCATAAGAATTAGAGTTATCTAAAATAAAAGTTAACACAGGAAAAGAAGGAACCTCCTCAAAAGTTCTAAAGTGCTTAGGAAGCTCTAAACCATATTTTGCAAAACTAACGGTCAAAGAATTAGATTTCTTGGGTATGTTTGGATAGAGGAGAGGGGATAGAATGGAATGGAGTTGGATGTAATGGAGTGATGTCATGATCCATTGTTTAGATTGATTAATGAGGGATGGAATATAATAGTAACAGAGGGGGACCATACCATTCTAACCCACTCTAAAAACCCAAATTTCTTGCCCCCCAAATCGGGAGGAATGTAATGGGCCATTTTAAATTATTTTAATTTTTACTAATTTATCCTTCAACTTTCCTAATTAAAAAAGTGAGGCAATTGCTAAAATAAATTATTCCGAATAACTCAAGTGACACATCACTGTTCTGTTCATAAAATCATAACTATTGGGATATGCTCTATTATCGGATTCCTTCAAATATTAAAGTTTGTTAAGTCAAACTGATTTTATGAAACTATTGGGATATGCTTTACTATTGGATTCCTTCAATTAACAATATCTTATAGAGAAATGATTTTAATATTTAAACGTAAATGAAATTGATTTTAGGCAATTAAAAATAGATTTTAGTATCTAAACTGATTTTAGGCAAAATAACAAACTGATTTTGATATTAATAAAAATGTAACGTGTGACACCCTTCTACCCCATACTCTGTTTAATAAATTGAATGATGGAAAAGGCAACGTCCCACGATGGATAAAAGGTTCACAAAACTCTCTTTCCAAAAACCTCATTAGTTCGAAAACAACTTAGTTAAAACGAAATAAAACTCAATTATAATTCAACACTCATGCAGCGGAATCTCCAAAGAAAATAAAAATACTGAACATCCTACTTGCCGTGTAAGACATCCAAAATAGTTTACACCAAAAGCCTTCCTAACTAGAAACATAATAAAAGACCCCCAAAATTATACCCTGATGTCACAGCTATCAGAGCACATTCCCTTTAATCAAATTTGACACAAATCGTGTCATCATCAACACCTGTAAAAATAATATCCACAGTATACGGTGAGGAAAAGAATACTACTCATACATACACATAGGAGGCTACCCTATCCTCACCCACATATAAACAACATCAACAATCATCATACCTCATACCAAAACATCCAATAATCCATCAAATAAGCAACATTCATAAATCAGCATAAAGCTATTCATCTATCTCAACAGATAATCTCATACCATCATTCACCAAAGGAGTCATATGCTCACATAATACTCATTCATCATTAATACTCACAACATCATTTAATAACACAATATTATCATCAGATATAACACATATGCATCCAACATGTATGCATCCAAACTCATTAACATTATCATATGACCCAATTTCATCGTTGAGTATTCCAATATATTATATGCACCAAAACTCATCATTATATAACTCAATTCCATTGTTGAGTATTCCAACTATCACATGCACCAATACTCATCTCATCATCTACCCAAAGATCATGACTTGGAACTCCACACAATGGGTGCACCTCGTCAATCACTTTAGTTATTACCAAGATAGTTTACCGGCATCACCACACAAACCGATAGGTTGTACCCCCTCGTTGGGCTCGCACAACGACATTCGACCCTAGGTTACACCCCCTCTATGGGCCAGTACAATCACTCCTAGGTTGCACCCCCCTCTATGGGCCCGTGCATCGAATGCCCCATCTTGATCCCCTGAGTTGTACCCCCTCTATGGGCCCGCACAACGCAGTTCACCTCCTGAAATGTATCCCCTCTATGGGCCCGCACAATTCAGGTCTCATCACACATGCTCAAGGCATCTCTCTTAAGTTGTACCCCCTCTATGGGCCCGCACAACTCAAGTAACATCATCATTTATTATATCGCATGTTCACCAACCACATGCATTCCAAATAACATCAATTACATAGCATGTTCACCAACCACATGCATTCCAAATAACATCAATTACATAGCATGTTCACCAACCGCATGTATTCCAAATAACATCATTCACATAGCATATTAACCAACCATATGCATTCCAAATAACCTCATTTACATAGCATATTAACCCTACCACATGCATTCCAAATAACATCAATTACATAGCATATTAACCAACCATATGCACTCCAAATAACATCATTTACATAACATATTAACCAACCATATGCATTCCAAATAACATCAATTACATAGCATATTAACCAACCATATGCACTCCAAATAACATCATTTACATAGCATATTAACCAACCATATGCATTCCAAAACATCATCAAATATATAGCATAATCACCAACTATATGCATACCAAACCATTATCAAGCATATCAAGCATCATTGAGCACTTAGGCTCTCAAAATCCACTCTGGTAATCGATTACCAACCTCCAGTAATCAATTACCTGCAAACAAAGTCTCTGGCAATCGATTACAACCACCTTGTAATCGATTACCTGCGACCAAACACTCTGGTAATCGATTACAACACCCGTGTAATCGATTACCTGCAAACAAACTCTATGGTAATCGATTACCACAAACATGTAATCGATTACCACAAACTTGTAATCGATTACCATCAGCAAACAACATTTATGGGTTGCCCAGAACACCCTGGTAATCGATTACCCGCGACGCAGATCGCAGATTTCACGATTTCGAACATCTCTAAACCATTCCAATCAATCTCTAATCAATCTTTTTCGAATAAACAACATTCATAAACATTAATATCATCCAAAACTCAGCAGAACAACAATCTTTTTCAGATTATACAATCAATTCATCAAAATCCCCAAATTCTCAAATCCTTAATCCCCCTTTTTATTATTCTCAATATCATCTTTAATCTCACCCAATAAATCATCACTGGACATCCAATCAACCATAAATCAACAGTTTATATCATTCATTCTCAGTTATACATACATCAATACGAATTTATAGTCTTAGGTTACTACCCAAGCACCCCTACATGCATATACAAGCATCACCCTCTCCCCCACCGTACCTTAAACGAAGCTTGATTATAGCAAGGAAGTCTTTCTTCGATTCTTGAAGCTTACTCCACATTCACTCTCCCTTGAGACACAGTTTCTCCCCTCCTTAGCGTTTCGCTCTCTGAAGATCATACGAATAAGGATTAGGGTAATCTGTTAATCCCTCCTTACTAGAATGTCTAATTGGGCTTGGGCCCACTCTCCACCCTTATCCTCTTTTAAATTAAAATTATCTTTACGAAATAAAACTAATAATAATAGTAGTCCTATTATTTATTTCCTATTTAATTATTTCTTTTCCTTATTTATTTGATTTAATTAATATTTATCCTAGTAAAATTCAGGATGTTACATAATGTAAATGATATTAATTCAAAATGTTTGACCAAAATCACTTTCTCTATTAATATCTAAATAAAAAATGGTAATTGTATGACACCAAGTGCAATGAATAACATTCTTCAAGAGTTTATTGTTTCATAATTACTTGATATTTTTTAAATTACATTTTTTCTAAAAAAACAAATCGATTCAAAACATGTATTTTTTGACCTGTAATTTATTTTAATAGTGTAGATTCTTTGTGTTAAATTTTTTTTATTCAAATCGAGGAAATCATATTTTCTATTTACCACAAAATGATAAACATTTAGTCATTTACAATTTGGGAAACATCACACTTAAAACAAACACACATCACATGCAGAGTATAACATGTATTAACTTGACATAGTGACATACAAAAAAGAAAAAACCCACTTAATGTATTTCTATGTTTTTCTAGCCAAAAAACCACTAAAATTGCTTTATTTTATTTTAATTTAAACTTTTTTTATAAATTTTTATAATAAGGGTAACTTAGGAATAACAAAGTTTTAATTCCTTATGTTCCATTCTTTTTTCCAAATAATGGAATGGAATCTTTCTTCCATTCTATTATAAAATATCCAAACAGACAAATGGTATATTTATCCCATCTCGTCTCACTCCTTCACGCCCCATTATAATCCGCTCCATTATATTCCATCCCGTAACCTAAATCCAAAGGAATGAACCCAAGATATAACTTTAAACTTGTTCCTCATATTTTTTATCCGCTCCACCAGAGAGAATGAGAGATGGGTCTGCAGACAACCATTTTTTACCAGGTTGATTGCAATAATAGAATTAGATTCAACAATAACACTCTTGAGCCCTCGCTGATGAGCAAGGCAAATGCCACGATAGAGATGCTTCAGGTAAGGGGTTAGGGTGTGTTTTGATGCAAGAGAGGCATGCAGTAGCTTATGCCTCTTAGACCCCACGAGGAGAACTACCCAACCTATGACTTAGAGCTAGCAGCCATGGTATTTGCCCTCAAGATCTGGAGGCATTACCTTTACGGGGTGAAGTTTGAGGTATTTAGTGACCACAAGAGTCTCAAATACCTCTTTGATCAGAAAGAGTTGAACATGAGGCAGATGAGGTGGATGGAGTTCCTTAAGGACTACGATTTTAAACTTAGGTACCACCCAGGCAAGGCCAATGCGGTGGCTGACGCCCTGAGTAGAAAATCCCTGCATGCATCATTGATGATGGTGCATGAGTTAGAATTAGTAAAGGACTTAAGCTTAGATGTGAGTCTTGGGATTGATAGTCTGAGGTTGCATAGGATAAAAATTTCCAGCGAACTGAGGACCCAGATTAGAGAAGCCCGGGACTTAGAGGTAGAACTCCATGATAGAGAGGGGCAGCCAGGGTTATATGAGTCAGGGGATGGTATGATTCTTTCAAGGGAGAGTCTGCGTCCCTAAGGGGGTAGTCTACGACAGCAGATTATAGAGGAAGCCCATAGGAGCAAGTTTACAAAACATCCGGGCACTACCAAGATGTATTAAGACTTGAAGAGGATGTTTTGGTGGGCAGGTGTGAAGAGGGAAATAGCTGAGTTTGTCTCTAAATGCCTGATCTGCCAACAAGTTAAGATTGAGCACCAGAAGCCCTCAGGTACCCTAAAGCCTTTAGAGATTCCTAAGTGGAAATGGGAGGGAATTGCCATGGACTTTATCATGTGAATACCTAGGACCCCAGCAGGATTCGATGCCATTTGGGTCATTGTGGACCGGCTGACAAAGTCGGCCAACTACCTGCCAATCAGGACCACCTACCTTTTGAGTAAATTAGCAAATCTGTACATCATGAAGATCGTCAAACCCCACGGTGTACCCTCCAGCATTGTATCAGATAGGGACCCTAGGTTTACTTCTAGATTTTGGAATGCTTTGCACCTAGCTTTTGGTACTAAGCTGAAGTTTAGTACTGCTTACCATCCTCAGACTAATGGTCAGTCTGGGAGGACCATCCCAACTTTAGAGGATATGCTTAGGGCCTGTGTTTTGGAGGAGAAGTGTAGTTGGGATAGGTACCTACCCCTCATAGAGTTTGCCTACAAAACAGTTTTCGCAGCAGTATAGGTATGGCACCCTATGAGGCTTTGTATGGTAGGAAGTGTAAGTCCCCGCTTTGCTGGTGTGAGGTGGGGGAGAGGCACTTGTCAGGTCCGGAGTTGGTTCAGGAGACCACTAAGAGGATTAGGAGGATTAGGGAAAAGCTAGGGACGACCCAAAGCCGATAAAAGAGTTTTACCGATAAGAGGAGAAAAGACCTAGAGTTTGAGGAGGGTGAACATGTTTTTCTTAAGGTTTCTCCCGTCACAAGTACTGGTAAGGCCATTAAGGCCAAGAAACTCAACCCAAGGTTCATTGGTCCCTTCCAAATCCTTCAACGGATTGGTCCCTTAGCCCACAAAATTTCCTTGCCTCCCTATCTATCCAATATCCATAATGTGTTCCATGTGTTTCAACTCCGAAAGTATGTCCACGACCTTTCAGTTCCCACAAGGCCTGCACAGATCACTGACCGGAGTGTCAAAACACTGAGGAATAAGGACATCCCGTTGGTGAAGGTGATTTGGGAAGGGCAGACACCTGAGAAGGCTACATGGGAGAAAGAAGAGGAAATACGTGCCACTCACCTGGAATTGTTTGATTGAGGTAATTAAAACCATAATAGTCAATTTTGAGGACAAAATTAATTTAAGGGGATAGAATTGTAACATCCCAATTTTATAAATCAATTTTTATAAAAAAATAGGTATGAAACAGTGTTTTTGGTTAAAATGAACTAGGAAATTAATGTAAAAAGGTATTAGAGGAGGCTTAGAATGGAAATTTAGGATTTTCATTCTAAAGCATTCTCGCTCAAGCGAGAATGGGCTAGCTTGAGTGAGAAAACCAGTAAAAATAAGGAATTTGTATTATGGTATTCTCGCTTGAGCGAAAAGGTTCTTGCTTAAGTGAGAAACAAGGGAGGGAAAATGTGTTTTCTGGAAGATTTTCGCTTAAGCGAGAAGGGCCTCACTCAAGCGAGAATCATCGAGAGAGAAGGTGCTCTCTGGATCATTTTCGCTCAAGCGAGAGGCCTCTCGCTTAAGTGAAAACTCAAAAGTAGCATTTCTCTATTTTTCTCGCTCAAGCGAGAAACCCTCGCTTGAGCGAGAATACACTAGTCAGTTTTTTCAAAAACCCACTTAGGGTAATGATTTTTCTCCCATTCTAGAGAGGTTAGATGGAGGAAGAGAAGCTTGGGGCATTCCTTGAAGAAGAAGGAGAATATTCAACAACCACTAAGTCTTCTACCCCCCTTCACCCCTTTCAATCCTTCTTTTGGGTACTATTTGAGGTAAGTGTGGTTCACCCACTCACTACATTATGTGTGAACTCCCTGTATGAACCCTAATCTCTCTTCCCTCTCTTCATTCTTGATAAGTGTATGTTTCTTTTGAACGATTGAAGAATAGAAATGTGTGGTAATGCTCGAGGAATGTTAAAGGGTGCAAACCCTAGTTTTTGATACTAGGGCTTTAGGAACTTATATTCTTGATTTGGTATTCTTGAAACTACATTATACATGATTAGAAATGTGTGCATATATGTTGAATGAATCTTACATTATAATCATTTTGCGTACCTTGTATGAGTGGAATTTTGGGCTCTTGAGCCTTGAGGAAATAGAGTAAAAGGAACTTTTGATTGTTAATTAAGACGGGAGGAAAAAGGATACAGGGAAGACGTTCCTTGTACAAACCGAGCTCAATTCTGACCAGAGGTTATAAGAGAAAAGACCCTACGGTGATGGGTAAAACACCAAGAAGCTTATGTTGCAATTATTATGAAATTGACGATGTTGGTTGAGGAATGATGTTCATGTATATGCGTGTATATATATACACCACTGTGAATTTTCATTTGCATGTACACCTACACTGCTTGCATGACCACTCTCACTGGGACTTAGTCTCACCACCGCATTATGGATTCTTTAGATGTGCAGGGTTCTCAACCTGGAGTTTGACTGGAGTTGCAAGACTTCCTTGGGGTCATCTTGGCCTATTTTATTTGATGAATTTAGACTTTTTTTGTATAGGCATTGTTGATGTATTCTTTTGACGGGATATCCTGGTACATGTGATGCCCGGGGATGTTTTTGGTATTCTAGGACACATGTACAAGGGCATCCCATCATGCCTATAGAGACTAATTCCATTGTATTTGAGCCACTATTGATGTACTCACTGACTGCGAGAAATAATTTTGGAAATTTAGGAATATGCTCCCAACAGGCATTATTCTTGGATTTTGAAATTAGGACGTTGCATTATGGTATCAGAGCAATTCAATCTAATTGTATTGTGGAAGATTTTTTATTGATTGTTTACTTGTCTGAGTTTGGCTATAATCTCAAATCCCTCATTGCTAAATATAGAAACTGATCACCTTCATATTTTTTGATAGTGCAATGGGATTATGGCTGGAGGAAGACGAGGCAGACCTCGGGGTGGTTCCGCATCTACTCCACATGTTGCGAGTCCCGATCCTATTATGGCGACCCTACAAACTCTTATTGCAATGATGGGGGAGAAAATGGCTACCAATGTCGTTATCCTGGAAGAGCTACGTCAAAGGCCAAGGGAAACGCCCCCACCTTAACCTATGGCAGTGGATTCCTTTGCCCACGGCTTAGCGGAGTTCCATAAGCACAGTCCACCTTCTTTCACTAGAGCTTACGGCCCGAATGTGGCGGACGCATGGCTTAATGCCATGGACAAGATTTTTGAGGTCATGGAGTGTGAGGACCACATAAAGGTGAGGTTTGCCACTTACATGCTAAAGGGAGAAGCTGAGAATTGATGGAAAAGGGTCCAGGCACGGGTCTACCCCTTGGGACCCCTTTGTCCTGTATAGCTTATGAGCCTTGTTCCTTGAGAAGTATTTTCCGGAGACTGTCAGGAACCTGACGGAGGCAGAATTCCTTGCACTAAAGCAAGGGAGCATGACTGTTGGTCAGTATGTGGCCAAGTTCGAGGAGCTCTCGAAGTACTCCACTCTTCTCCAACACAATCTCAATGAGGGTTGGAAGTGTAAACACTTGGGAGCAGGATTAAGGCCCGAAATTAAGAAGATTGTGGGGGCTTTAGAGATCCGAGACTTTGTCGCTCTGGTTAACAAATGCTTAATCATAAAGCAAGGCATCGTGGAGGAAGAAGCTGAGAGGAATGTGGGTGAAGGTAAGAGGAAGGGGGAGGATACACATGTGGGGAGAAACCCCAAGGGCTTTTTTCAAGGAGGGAAGGGAAAGCAACTGGCGATCCAGTCAACACCACCATCATCCACTACCACATGTCCCAAGTGCAGCAAGGGCCACCGAGGAGAGTGCCTAGCTGGTCAAAAGAAGTGCTTCTTTTGTGTCAGTAGGGGCATATGGCAAACCAATGCCCGAAGAGGGCATAGGAGGCTTCCAAACCCCAAGCTGCCGGAGGCTCTACACCCTCAGTGGGAAGACGGCTGCTTAGTCCGGCGATCTGTTGCGAGGTACGTGCATGTACAAAGATCTACCTTAATTGTATTGTATGATTATGGGGCAAAACATGCTTTTATTTCTAATGACTATGTGAAGAACATGAACATGCTTGTTGTTTCCTTACCTTATCAGTTAAATGTTTGTACCCCAGCCAAGGAGGCAATCCCCACTTCCCTTGCATGTTTGAAGTGTCCTATTAAAATTCAAGGGAAGACCTTCGAGGTTAATTTAATTTGTTTACCCTTAAAAGGAATGGATATCATCTTGGGCATAAATTGGTTATCCCAAAACCAAGTCATTCTTGATTGTTTTAATAAGGTTGTTGTTTTCCCAACTCTTCCTCTTACTCCGAGGGAAAAACCCATGATTTTGTTGTCCAGTTGTACTCAAATTTCTGAATGCTTGTCTAATGGGAGTAGTTGCTTTATTTTGATGTTTCCCTCCACTGTAGGGGCTTGTTCCGATTTGAGTGGTATAGCTACGGTTAAGGAGTTCCTAGACGTCTTTCCTAGTGAGGTAACGACCTTACCTCCGGACCGAGAGATAGAGTTTTCAATAGATCTCGTGCCGGGCACAAGACCTATTTCTAAGGCATCTTATAGGATGTCACCACTATAGTTGAGTGAGGCTAAGGCCCAATTAGAGGAGTTGATAGAGAAGAAGTTTATTCGACCTAGTGTGTCACCGTGGGGAGCACCAGTGCTTTTGGTGAAAAAGAAAAATGGGAGTATGCAGTTATGTGTGGACTTTAGGCAGTTGAACAAATTAACCATTAAGAACAAATACCCACTACCTAGGATTGATGACTTGTTAGATCAACTTAGGGGAGCGTCGATATTCTCTAAGATAGATTTGTGGTCAGGATACCACCAGATTAAGATTAGGAGTGAGGATATACCTAAGACTGTCTTTAGGACCCGTTATGGGAATTACGAGTATTTGGTTATGCCATTTGGCTTAACCAATGCTCCAGTTATGTTCATGGATTACATGAACAAGATTTTCAGGCCCTACCTGGATAAGTTCGTTGTCGTGTTCATCGATGACATTCTTATCTATTCTCAGACTTTAGAGGAGCATGAACAATACTTGAGGGTAGTTTTGGGAGCGCTGGGGAAAAACAACTTTTTGCCAACCCCGGGAAGTGCGAGTTTTGGATGGATAAAGTACACTTCTTAGGTCACGTAATTTCCCAGGAGGGTGTGTTGG
This sequence comes from Sesbania bispinosa, assembly GCA_026901365.1. Classification (NCBI taxonomy): domain Eukaryota; kingdom Viridiplantae; phylum Streptophyta; class Magnoliopsida; order Fabales; family Fabaceae; genus Sesbania; species Sesbania bispinosa. Next base: position 127,716 of record QLOH01000926.1, on the reverse strand, counting down.
TAGATCCCAGTAAGATTGAGGCAGTTCTTGAGTGGGAGAGACCTAAAAAAATATGTTAGGAGCTTCCTAGATTTGCAGGTTACTACAGGAGGTTCATCAAAGGATTCTCCCATTTAGTCTTGCCCCATACTTGGCTAACTCGGAAGGGATAAGCTTTTATGTGGGACGAGAAGTGTGAGAAGAGCTTCATTAAGCTCAATGATAGGTTGACTACCGCCCCGGTACTGTGCTACCGGATCCATCTAAGTCCTTTGAGGTGTATAGTGATGCTTCGGGTAAGGGATTAGGGTGTGTTTTAATGCAAGAGATGCGTGATGTAGCTTACGCCTCTCAACAGCTTCGACCCCACGAGGAGAACTACCCAACCCATGACTTAAAGCTAGCAATCGTGGTATTTGCCCTCAAGATCTGGAGGCATTACCTTTACAGGGTAAAGTTTGAGGTATTTATTGACCACAAGAGTCTCAAATACCTCTTTGATCAGAAAGAGTTGAACACGAGGCAAAGGAAGTGGATGGAGTTCCTTAAGGACTACAATTTTGAGCTTAGGTACCACCCAGACAAGGCCAATGCGGTAGCTGACGCCCTGAGTAGAAAATCCCTACATGCATCATTGATGATGGTGCATGAGTTAGAATTAGTAAAGGACTTAAGCTTAGATGTGAGTCTTGGGACTGATAGTCTGAGATTGCAGAGGATAGAAATTTCCAGCGAACTGAGGACCCATATTAGAGAAGCCCGGGACTTAGTGGTAGAACTCCATGATAGAGAGGGGCAGCCAAGGTTTTCTGAGTCAGGGGATGGTATGATTCTTCTAAGGGAGAGTCTGCATCCCTAAGGGGGTAGTCTGTGATAGCATATTCTAGAGGAAGCCCATAGGAGCAAGTTTACGATACATCCGAGCCTACCAAGATGTCTCAAGACTTGAAGAGGATGTTGTGGTGGTCAGGCATGAAGAAAAAATAACTGAGTTTGTCTCTAAATGCCTTATCTGCCAACAAGTTAAGATTGAGCACCAGAAGCCCTTAGGTACCCTAAAGCCTTTAGAGATTCTTGAGTGGAAATGGGAGGGAATTGCCATGGACTTTGTCAGGGGACTACCTAGGACCCAAGCAGGATTCGATGCTATTTGGGTCATTGTGGACCGACTGACCAAGTCGATCCACTTCCTACCAATCAGGGCCACCTACCCTTTGAGTAAATTAGTAGACATGTACATCAAGGAGATCGTCAGACTCGAAGGTGTACCCTCCAGTGTTGTATCAGATAAGGACCCTAGGTTTACCTCTAGATTTTGGAATGCTTTGCACCTAGCTTTTGGTACTAAACTAAAGTTTAGTACTGCTTACCATCCTTAGACTGATGGTCAGTCTGAGAAAACCATCCAAACTTTAGAGGATATGCTTAGGGCCTGTGTTTTGGAGGAGAAGGGTAGTTGGGATAGGTACCTACCCCTTATAGAGTTTGCCTACAACAACAATTTTCACAGCAGTATAGGTATGACACCCTATGAGGTTTTGTATGGTAGGAACTGTAGGTCCCCGCTTTGTTGGTGTGAGGTGGGGGAGAGGCACTTGTTAGGTGTGGAGTTGGTTCAGGAGACCACTGAGAGGATTAGGAGAATTAGAGAGAAGCTAGGGACGACCCAAAGCCGACAAAAGAGTTATGCTGATAAGAGGAGAAACGACCTAGAGTTTGAGGAGGGCGAACATGTTTTTCTTAAGGTTTCTCCCGTCACAGGTACTGGTAGGGCAATTAAGGCCAGGAAACTCAACCCAAGGTTCATTGGTCCCTTCCAAATCCTTTAATGGATTGATCCCTTAGCCTACAAAATTTCCTTGCCTCCCTATCTATGCAATATCCATGATGTGTTCCATGTGTCTCAACTCCGAAAGTATGTCCATAACCCTTTTTACATCTTAGAATCTAAATCAATACAATTGAGGGACGACCTTTCAGTTCCCACAAGGTCTGCACGGATCACTACCGGAGTGTCAAAACCTCGAGGAATAAGGTCATCCCGTTGGTGAAGGTGATTTGGGAAGGGCAGACACCTGAGGAGGGTACATGGGAGAAAGAAGAGGAAGTACGCGTCACTCACCCGAAATTGTTTGATTGAGGTAACTAAAACCATAATAGTCAATTTTGAGGACAAAATTAATTTAAGGGGTAAGAATTGTAACATCTCAATTTTGTAAATTGGGTAAAATATGTTTTTAGTCCCTGTAAAATTAGCGAGTTTTGCTTTTAGTCCTTATAAAATTTTTCTTTATTAAAGCGTCCTCCCAAAATTTTTTTGTTTGGAATTAGTCCTTCCTCTCAATTAGTGTGTATGAGGGGCTGATGTGGCGCATTTTCTCTCTCTTAGTGTCAATTATTGCATTTCTAGTGGTCCTGAACCGCTAGAAAATGTTACTTGCATGACCGCCACAAATTCAACTCCCCCACTCCCTATTCCACCCCTCCCCTAATACCACCCCCATTAGAGAACGTGATTGGTGCAATATGGTTAGTTGCCATGTGGATCCTGCCCAATCATATGTGTGGAGACTTCAAAATTTTGTTCTTGTTAAACATATATTGAATCCATGCCATGAAATATCCAACTCCTGTAAAGACGTGTGCTATCAGAGTGCTTATGGAAATTTTGCTATTTCAGGGACAACAGTGGTTTGATTGAAAGGTTTAACCTTCAATATTGAGGAACAAAGGCATAAGGTTGGTGGTGTCGTGGTGGTGAGAGTGTTATTGGTTTGGGTGTAAATCATCATCATAAAATAGAATAGAAGGAATAGGATGGGTATATTTGAACCTTACATAGCAATTAAATGCATCACCATCAACGTCCCCTTCTCTGTTCAGAGACTTGGTACCGAAACTTTCATCACTGTCAACGTCGAAAGGCTTTTCAGATTTTCAACTGTGCAAAGCTTAATTTGGTTCTCGTTGGTCCCCAACTGCCAAAGAAGATTAGTGCTCTTGCTTCCCTCGCCATCCCCATCTTCAACTACTCCATCCGCTGCTCTGCACAAACCCATCACCTAAAACCTTAATCGCAGACACCACCTCTCCCTCTTCTTCCCCAACACCCTTGTCTCATAGTCATCACTCATCAGAGCTACTGAGCTAGGATTGTATTTGTGATTACCAACCTTCCCAAATAACTTCAACCCAGGATGCGCCACGTTCAACCTAGTCAAAATCCTAATCCTAAACCCGCCACCACCAAATCCTAAATGACGAGGACACCACCGATTTGGTGGGGGAAGGGGCTAATGTGCGCCTTGCTTATCTCGCACACACACTTCCCTCACCTGACCTGGATGCTCGTCATCAGAGAATGGGGAGTGGGGGAGGTAAGTTTGTGGCGGTCATGCAAGTAACATTATAGGGGTTTAAGACCGCTAGAAATATAAAAATAGACACATAGGAAAGAGAAAATGTGTCATATCAGCACTTGACACATGCAAATTGAGGAGAGGGACTAATTGCAAAAAAAATTTTGGAAGGACGCTTTAATAAAGAAAAATTTTATAGGGAGTAAAAGCAAAACTCGCTAATTTTACAGGGACTAAAAACATATTTTACCCTTAATTTTTATAAGAAAATAGGTATAGAACAGTGTTTTTGATTGAAATGAACTTGGAAAATAATGTAAAAAGGTATTAGAGAAGGCTTAAAATGGAAATTTAGGATTTTCATTCTAAAACATTTTCGCTCAAGCGAGAATAGGCACATCATCAGGAAACATAATATCTAATTTGTTACATTAATTAATGATAAGAAAAATACACTAACTTTCCAACATTCATAATAAAATAAAATACATCAATAGTTAATGACAAAATTAAAGTACAATACAATCCTTAACACAAATTTTCACTCAATGCGAATTGTGTCACTTACTCCTTCTCGTTCTCAACTCATTGAATGTGAATCCTTTCCAATCAAATTTGTTGTGTATACACAAAATAATAGGATATTAAAATTAAATTTATTTTAATTAAGGTATTGTGTTAAGAAATTGAACAATGATATTTACACATTATAAAAATTAAGTAAAGATTCACTTGTTCTAAGAACTAGTATTGTAAACTTGTTACACTTAATAATTTCTTACAAACATTAAATTTTATAAAATAAATCATTGACTTGAAAGCTTTTTATTAAATAAATTAAATATACAAAATTCCATATAATTTAAAAGCAAATTAATATTTAAATAATTTATTTTAATAGTATAATATATATTTTAAAATATCACAAAACATCAATTATAACTCTATAAGATTGAGTGATTATGAATATTTAATTTATCTAAAATTTAATGTTTGTAATTATTTTATTAATATTTCATTTTTTAACCATTCAATTTATATTAAATTTACATTTTATAAAAAGTATTAAATAGAATAAGTGTCAAAAACTTTTATTCTTGAAGTAAAGGGATTCCAACCTTTTATAAATTTAACTAACTTCATAAATTTTTTAAGTTTGTAAAAAGGAAAGCATATGAAATACATAAAATATATTTTTTTATTTTAAAACATAAAATGATAATGTAATAAGTGATATACAGATATACCTTTACACAACAATTTTGAGTCATCAATCATTTTGAAATTAAATAACCTTTATATATAACTTTTGTTTTGCTAAGCAAAAGAGAATTGAATTAAAAGGAGTACAAGGGGTCTAGCCCAATACAATCGATAGTACTAAAAGACAATACACCAAAACCAAATAAAGAACCAATTAACCAAGCTAAAAAACCCAAGACCATATTCTAACAACACCTCTGTAAACACACCTATGAACAAGTGAACCCTGCACATGGATTGTGTAACATCCCAATAATTGAGACTAATTAAATCTTAAGAGAGGTTAGGGTAATGATGTTAGGAATGTCAATAAAGAAAATGAGTAAATATAGAATAAGAGGAAAAAAAAACTTAGAATAAAAACCAAGGTTTTGGAAGTTCAGTATTCTCGCTCAAGCGAGAATATATCGCTTGAGCGAATTATGCAGCAAAAGTGTAAAAATGAGTTTCTGCATTTCTCGCTTGAGCGAGATACAGGGTAGTCTGGGAGGCTCTTTGGACATTTTTCGCTCGAGCGAGAAGGGCTCGCCTAAGCGAGAATCTTCCAGAGAGGGAGTCCTTTTTGGATCATTCTCGCTTAAGCGAGATATTTCGCTCAAGCGAGAATGTGAAGAAAAAACATGCAACCGACTCGCTCGCTCAAGCGAGAATCCACTTGCAGGCTTAAAAAAACACGGTTTAGGGCACGAGATTATTCATTACTCCCCATCCCTTTTTCGTCTTAGAGAGAGGGGGAGATTTCTAGAGAAAGAAGGAGTTCTTGGAGCCAAGGAGAAGGAGGAAGAGGATCAAGGCCAAGGATCTCCAACCCTAACCTTCCCCAACGTCCTTCCTTTTCTATTTCAAGCCTCTTTGAGGTGAGTGAAGCTCACACACTTTCACTTTCATCAGGTGTTGATTCCTCTAATGACCCCTATTCTCATATTCCCTTTCCCTTTGACTTGTGGATGTTGTTTCATTGTTGGAATTAAATGATTTGCATGGTTGAGTTGATTATGATATTGTATGTGAACCCTAGGGTAGAGAATTTGGGGATTTTGGGAATATATGTGGAATTGATGGTAGTTTGGTGATCATAATGATTATGTTTGCCCTAACTGATAGGTTTTGGGGGTTTTCTGCTAATGTTATATGAATGTAATTCCTAGAGTATGAAAAGACAATGTAGTTGAGTAATGTTTTATATATGTAATGCTTTACCTATGTATTGAGGGCGTATGCGCCGAGTTCAGATGTGGGCGTATGCGTCGAGTCACAATTCAGATGTGGGCGTATGCGCCGAGTCACAGTTCAGATGTGGGCGTATGCGCCGAGTTCAGATGTGGGCGTATGCGTCGAGTCACAGTTCAGATGAGGGCGGATGCGCCATCACCCGTCGGCTGGGTTATGCCGATCATGTTTTCATGTTTAAGTTTCTTATCATGACAAGTTACTAAGTGTTGAGCTAGATTTATATGATATGTCAAGTGGGTTTAACTCGATGTGATGATGTAAAGTGATTAGAATAGTTATGTATGACTTATTGAATTGTGCTGAGTGTTGCATTGCATATGCATGTCTTCCCCACATTGCATGTTGCATGCTTTGCTCACTGAGACCCCTAGTCTCACCACACGTTTCGTGGTTACATTCTAGATGCGCAGGTTCCTCTCGAGGTGGATCATTGAGCTGAGGAGGCCCGGAAGACTTTATACCTTACCTTATGTTATATTGCTAGAATTAAGTGTATTTATTAGGTTGTCATGAACATATACCTAGTATGTAATTATGTATTTGATGACTACATTGTATTCATGAAAAGCTTTGATGTATGTATTAAGTTAGAATTTCATATAATGACTAAGTAGCGTTGGGATGCTTATGTGTTATATGAAGTGTGTGCATTGATATTCGAAATGACGCGAAATAATTTCAGTAATTCCTGAATTTTGCCTCCAACGGGCATTATTCTTGAGTTAAGAAATTAGGACGTTACAGATTGTAAACCATAAACCTCGTGAGACAAGTAGAGATATTGCACTTCCAAAAGAATACAAGTTTGAGAAGGCCAATCAAAAGACCACATAAACCTGTTAACCAGAAATATAGAAACAGTGAAGAATCTCTCTAAATCAATCCAATCCAAAGAGTAATAGAGTAGTACTAAACCAGAAACAAATCAAAGTACCCTTTTCTGCAAGTTAAGACATACAACAGGCTGCTCGGACCAGCAAGAAAATTGATAATCAAACCCATTATCTTTAGCTTTCAACCATTTCCAAGAGCGCAATTTAATCAACTCTAACAATTCAAAAGCTGTTAAAAAAGTATTAGAGAAAACTGCTTCATTTCTTGCCAACCACAAACTCCAAAAAACTGATAACCAAATCACTGACCACCTATCTCGATTTTTCAAGTTACAATTTGGCAACCCCAAGAAATTCTCAAAATGAGCACTAAAGTTAACAGGATGAACCGAAGTACAACCGCACCAATTCACACACAAAATCCAAGTCTAGTAGGCAAATGAGCAATCAAAAAATAAATGAGAGGAAGTCTCTAAGCTATGATTGCACCAAACACATCCTACAGAAGAAAGTTGTAAAATTCCCCCCTTGACAAGATTTGCTCTTGATGGTATCCTGTCTAAAAACACCCTCTAAGCAAAACAAGAAATCTTAGAAGGTACAAGAGAGCACCAAATAAATCTATGAAGAGGGATAACAACACAAATAGAGTCATTTCTAATTAAATGGTATGCAGTCTTGACTGAATAAGAGTCTTCCGGATCAACTTTCCACCTCTAATAATTTGCATTGCATACATTCACCTGAACAAAGCTTAAATCCAACATCAACAAAGATAATTGAGATAACTCCCATTGAAACAGTTGCCTCCTCCAACTCCAATTCCAACCAACTTCCTCTTCTCTACTCACTAACATATCCGCCACAGACACCTCTTTATTAGTAGTGATAGAAAACAACCTCTTATAACGCTCACAAAAGGATATAGAATTGCACCAATTATCTTTCCAAAAAGAAGTTCCCCTCCCATTTCCCACCATTCTAACACACGCATTAGAAAACCAATCACAAGATATATTCACACCCTCTTCAATACTCCATAGGTCCAGCCACCACCTAGAGCCACCCCGTCTCACACCCTCCCTACTCAAGGAACCCTCCCCATATATAGATGACACCACTTTATTCCACAAACTATCTCTTTCTACTAAAAAACGCCATCTCCATTTTCCTAAAAGTGCCAAATTAAAACATCTCAAATCTCTCACACCCAAACCCCCATTTTTTTTATCTTTGCATACATCATCCCAAGCAACCCAAGTTATTTTCCCATGCTCATCATCCCCACCCCATAGAAAATTTTTAAATAAAGATTCAATTTGAGAAATGATACATGTGGGAGCCTTGAAGAAGGAAAGGAAGTAAATCGGGATAGAATTTAAGACGGATTTCAAAAGGATTAATCTACCCCCAAAGGAGTTTTTCCTTCCACCCAACCAATCTCCTTTCCACCGTTTGAATCACATGCTGCCAGGTTGATCGCCGCTTAGGATTCACACCAATAGGCAAACCCAAGTAAGAACAAGGAAACAATCCAACCTTATAGTTCAAGAATTGAGCCATGCACTCTAGCCACCTCATATCTACATTAACACCAAAAAGTTTACTTTTATGAAAGTTAACTTCTAACCCAGCCACTAGCTCAAAACATTGCAAAACTGACTTAATAGCCCAAATATTACACAAGAAAGAAAATAAATTAATATACCCTATTAAATAAATTATTACTTTTAATTATTTATTTTATATTTTAATATTATTAAATTTTTTAATCACACCTCCCAATTTTATAATTAATATTAGGCAGAACAAGGCATTTAAATATCACTAAAAAATAATTTTTATCAATCAAACTAATTTTAAGACATCTTGAAATAAAAAAGTATAAAACTTATATTTTTATATTTTAAATTTATTATGGAAAAGCAAATATTTTTAGTAATTAATAAATCATCAGTTATACGGGGGCGGGGCATATCTTTGCTAAGCCTACCGTCATCGATAAACGGAATACCTTGATATATAAAGTTAGACAACCCTAACCTGTGATCTTCGAGTCGAGAGATTCTCTTTCTCTTCTTTCTACAAACGACGACTTTTCTCTTGCTTTCAATCTTTCAACGCTCTCTGTAAGCATTCAGCATCTCCTCTCTCAAGATCCGATATTTTTCTTCAAACATATTTCATCTGATTCCATAATTTTTCCCCTAATGTTAAATGTAATTTTGTTTGTGTAGAGTTTTTCTTTTCTTTTCCTTTTTTGGTCAATTTCGAATTCCTAATTAAGTTCTTCACCCTCAGGGGAATCGCCGCTTGATTTGGAAATTGATTCATGATCGTAATGTTAAAATAATAATGAGTTGTTCGTGCTGAAAGGCTGATCCCAAAACATTGACATTTTCGCTTAATTTTCTATGCTTAGTTCGTAATTTGGAATCTGTTTGTTGCAAAGTGGAGGACATTGAAGTATTTCTCACGAGATAGATCTAAGTCTTCGTTTTAAAAGACTATTTTCATTTTCTATAGTTTTTTTGTGGTGTGAAAATTATAATCGTGGTTCATATGTGAGTTTATCTTAGCATATCCTGCAAAATTAGGCAATCCTTTTTTGTTTCCTAGTTTTTTGGTATATAGTGTTGAATATAATGCAAATTTTGAAGCGTTTTTTTTCCTTTCTAATATCTTGTTCGTATTTTATGACCTTTTGTGATGTAACTTGTGAACCTTTGCAGAGTGTCTAGCTTCTTGTAAAAGCTTTTAATCTGATTTAGAAGCTGATATCAAGGGTTTGCTGTGATGGGTGGCCAAAGGAGTTATGGTAAGAAGCGCCCCCACTCTTCTGACCATGACAATGGAGGAAATAAAAGGAGGAATACGGGTGATGATAGAGAGCAGTTTGTGATTGATCCAGAAGATACTGTGTACCGTTATTTGTGCCCTGCCCGAAAGATTGGCAGTGTTATTGGTAGGGGAGGTGAGATTGTGAAGCAACTGAGGGCAGAAACCAAGTCCAAGATTAGGATTGGTGAAACTGTGCCAGGGTGCGACGAGCGCGTTGTTACTATCTACAGCTCCAGTGACGAGACTAATGCCGTTGAGGATGGTGGCAATTATTTATCACCTGCACAGGATGCTCTGCTTAAGGTTCATGACAGAGTGGTGGCTGAAGACTTACATGGTGATAAGGACGAAGAAGAAGGTCCCCAAGTGAATGCTAAGCTGCTAGTACCATCTGATCAGATAGGTTGTGTTATTGGAAAAGGTGGGCAGATAGTTCAGAGCATACGCAGTGAAACTGGAGCCCAGATTCGTATACTTAAGGATGAACATTTGCCTTCGTGCGCCTTGAGCTCTGATGAACTTGTGCAGGTAACTGGATGGAATTTTCTTTGACTTGCATTAAATTTATGATCCTTATCAGTTAATTTTTGTTTACTTTTTAATGCAACTGTTCATCAGGGTCCTAGTTTAATTGCTATCTAGGGGGCTTGATGCGGTAGATGCAGTGGTTGTGCTTGACAAATTTTGTGTCTAAGTTTTCTTTCTTACATGAATTTTTGAATACTGTTGGATCTGAGTGGAAACTGTTATCATATATCTTTGCTTATAATGAGGTTTCTATTGGTTTTGAAACTCCAGATTTCTGGGGATGCTGCAGTTGTGAAGAAGGCTCTGTATCAAATTTCATCTCGACTTCATGATAACCCTTCACGATCTCAGCATCTGCTTACTTCTTCTGTTCCTGGTGTTTATCATACTGGTGGTTCTCTTATGGGTCCAACTGCAGGAGCTCCAATTATGGGGATAACCCCTCTTGTTGGTGCTTATGGGGGATATAAAGGTGACGCTGGTGATTGGTCACGGTCCTTGTATTCGGCTGCAAGGGATGAAACATCTTCAAAGGATTTTTCAGTTCGATTGGTTTGTCCAACAGGAAACATTGGAGGTGTGATAGGAAAAGGTGGTGCTATAATAAATCAAATTAGGCAGGACTCTGGGGCGACAATTAAAGTTGATAGTTCAGCTACAGAAAAAGATGAATGCTTAATAACCATTTCAACAAAAGAGGTGAAATGTTGATCACCCACTGGGCCATTTTTCTTCTTGTTCTATAAAGCTAATTTTGTGGTATGATTTGTGCTGGATTTGTGATATTTTCTAAATTGTGCTAATACAGTTCTTTGAAGACACTTTCTCCCCAACAATAGAAGCAGCTGTGCGTCTGCAACCTCGATGCAGTGAGAAATTTGAAAGAGATTCAGGAATCATCTCTTTCACTACCCGTCTGTTGGTATCAACCTCACGAATTGGTTGCCTTATTGGTAAAGGCGGATCTATCATAACTGAGATGAGGAGGCTTACAAAAGCTAACATTCGCATACTTTCAAAGGAAAATCTTCCTAAAATTGCAACTGAAGATGATGAAATGGTGCAGGTAAGGGTACTTTCATACTTTGGTTTGGTAATATTGCCTTATTTGTTTGACAAAAGGGCCTTACCTCTTATCCTATAATGTTGGCTTCACCCCTACTTGCCATCTTGATCAGATTTCAGGAGACCTTGATGTCGCCAAGGATGCTCTTGTGCATGTACTTACCCGTTTGAGAGCAAATCTTTTTGATAGGGAGGGTGCTGTCTCTTCATTCCTTCCAGTTCTACCATATCTACCTGTTTCAGCTGATGGACCAGATGGTCTAAACTATGACAGTAGAGATGGTAAAAGACATGGGCGTGGACATTCATATTCAAGTGGGTATGGAGGCTCCAGTGATTTAGCAGCCAGTGATGCTTATGGAAGTTATGGGGGTTCACAGGTATTTCTTTAAAACTATTCATGAGTTTAGGAGAATATGTACATGTGGCTGAGTTTGTTAAGTTGTTAAACCATTATTTCTCATTCAATGTTTGTAATATTATTCCATATATCTGTAGCTTGGAGGCAGCAGTGCTTATGGGGCTTATGGAAGTTACTCTTTGGGACGAACTAATACTTCTTGGTAACCATTCTTTTCTCTTGTCTGACTTTTTCTTCTTTTTTCTATGTAACTTTCATCTCAGATGAATATAAGATATGCTTTGTAGATGAACCTAACATGACAACCACTCTGTAGAATGTAGGTGAATATTAGATTTCTGCTATGATCTATTTTTGGGACTGAAGGGTTTGGCTGGGTGCTAGTACCAACCCCGTTTGAAACTTCTTTTATGGAAGTATAACAATATACTACTTTAGGTTTGATTCTGCTGTTCAAACCAGAAAATGTTTTTTCAAGCCAAACATGCTCTAATTTCCAGAATCAAGTTGCTTTACAGTCTAGCTTCCTTTATTATTCCCTGTCCCTGTTGTGAAGAGGCCACTCTTACTGATATTCCTAAATTCATCAATTTTGATATTTACTATCTGTTTCCAGGTTGTCTAGTCAGAACAGTAATTCTAGGAGGAGAAACCATGCTTACTAAACTTGATGGATCTCCACAGGTAGAATACAATTTTCATAAACTCTTTAATCTGTCAACTTCATATAATATATGCCAGTCACGTTAGTATATAAGAGATAGATTGATATCTTAACCTGACCAGTATCCCATTTAGAATTCTGATGCTCTTGTTTTCCCTTTGTTCCCTTTCCCTTACCATCCAAACAGCTGAGATCTATGAAGCCCGCAGCCTGCCTACTGCCTAAACCAGACGACCAGATGAACCAGGGTTTGACAAACTTATGGCCCACCTTGATGCATCTACTTAGAGGACCAAACTTATGTGGAGACTATTGAAATTGGCCATGTCCATTTTACCTTAATTCCCAAGCTTGATAACTTGTTATCCCAAGAACCTATAAAGCTGGCTTGTCTTTGTTTCTGTTTTTATTATTCTCGATCAGTTGTCTTCAGAACCAAAAACACCATGTAGCTATGATCATCCAGCAGTTATATACTTGTATCATTTTTTTTGGGTTTTATTTTTCTCATAATTCACTGTCACAGGAAGTATGAACTATTGTGGTTATTCGAATTTCATGTTGTTTCCTGCTAAGGTGACCTTATTATACATCGAAATTTGGTCGAGTTTTGGTGTCATCTGTATTGCAGGTGCCACTATTTACTTAATATATCATCACAAACAGGTAAAGGCATGTTGCATTATTTGAATCTGAAAATTCACACTTAAGGATATAGTTTAATGTGTCTTACACGATTTCAGTTAAAGGTATGAAAGTTGTTCTTATTTATGCTGTTAACTGTACTCTACTGAAGATAATAGTCAATAACTAGTTTGAGGAAGTTAATGCTTTGGAAAACATCTAAGATCTTCGGTGATTCTGAAATAGAATCTCTTGCTGTTCATCTCTTCTCTCATTTGCCAATATGATACATACTTGGGTATTTCAATTATTGATCTTGATGCTGTGCATAGTTTTTGTTTGAGCTTAATTATCTTTATCTGTCAGCTGCCACAAATATTTTTTATTTTCTGATTGCTTGGTAGCAATCATATTGGAGTACTGCTATTCGCAAAATGTTGGCTTACTAAAGAAGACATCTGCTGCCATTGGGTCGTCTGTGCATGTCTTTTTTTGTGTTAGCCACAGGTATCCCCTATTACCCGGGGCCATGGTAGTCAAAATCGCGATTCAACATGTAAAATTGTTCGATTTTTCGATTTTACGACTTATGGCACCCTGTGCGATGCAGAACGCAACCAGAATCGGAATCTGGTGAAATCGAAGCAGAATCGCTTCCTGAAGCGGTGAAATGACGATTTCACTGCGGCGGCAAGTTGCTTCATCGCTGGGCTTTTTGCGCGGCCCATAACCCGACCCAAACTCAAGTGAACCCTAATAATCTCCTTCCTCCTCCTCTTCCTTCTGTGACACAATTCCTCCGTTCTGTGATTGGGACAACCCATCTCCTCCTGCAACACGAATCGTGCTCTGTTCTGCAACTTAGAGATGACCCATCTCCTGTCTGGCTCCAGTGCTCCTTCCCTGTTCTGCGACTGCGACTAGGAGGGGGTTGCTTTTCTCCTGAGTGCTCTCTTTCTCTGTTTGAATGGTACTCTCTCAGTCAAGCTGCTGTTACGCTGCTCTGTTTTTTGTTTCAAGTCTCAACTCTCACTCCCACTTGTTATCTCTGTTCTCTGCTCTGCTACTCTGTTTTGTCTGTCTTATAGCCACTCTCACTTTGTCTCTATTCTCTACTCTGCTACTCTGTTTTGTTTTTGGATTTGATAAGATTTTTACTACTGACATTCTTATAAATTATGAATGCAAGTTAATATGTGCTTTTAGTGATTTAAATGTTTTTTTTTCTTATTTATGTTATCTTATATGTATATATATGAATATGAATTTTGTAAAATCTTACGATTCGTGTTACGATTCTGCAAATTTACGATTTTCACTCCCCTTTCCGATTTAAGGTAAAATCTCGATTTTAACTACCATGTCAGGCAATCCTGTTAGGGGCTTAGTCACAGTTAAGGCTCCTCAATCCTGTGCATGTCTTTTGATTTGAGTCTTTTGATACATGTCAGTTGATCCAATGGCCCCTGTGCAGGGGTGTGCTTAGTGTTACTCCTATGATACTGTTTTCAAGTATTTGCTTGAAAGCAATGGCCCAAGCTATTACCCAAATTCTTTTGGAGATTTTGTGTTTTATTTTTCCAGGTAGTTGGATAAGACGAATCTAATGTTTACGTGCCACTTTGATGATTCCTTGAGATATTCTGGATAAATTGGAACTCAGTGGCTAATGTGTAGGTTATCAATATTATTTTGTTTACTTTTTACTGATTTGTAATTTTAACGGAATGCAACATGATTTATTCTGTGCAACTCATTTGGCAGGTCCTTTTAGGTATGATAATTTTTGTTGGGAAGTGGTGATGATTCCGATTTGATTGGTGCGAAAACATAACTAAATTTGCTTTATGATTTATATGATGATTAAAAATTTAGGGTGAGGGGATGGTGCCCCAGTCCAAGCCAGGGAATGCCTCTGGGCTCTTTGAGCACTTACAGAGGTACTCACATTTTACCTCACCCAAAGGGGATGAGTGGGGGTTCGAACCTGCGACCTGTTAGATACGAGACCCTGTCTTGCTCCACTCAACCAACCCCTGGGGTACTTTATGATTTTGTTCTCAATGTTGTATACCAAAGAAATCTTTTTGTAGATCTGGATATATTTTGCTGCATCTAGTTTTTTTTTCCTTTTTTTTTCCTTTTTAATTTATTGTGACAGTGAGGACCTGTTATGGTTCATCTTGAGTGTTGGTGGGACTCGATTTGGAATTAACTTGCTTTTCTTGGGTGAGGTGATGTGATGTTGGTCAGTGTAATTATTTCGTTCTGTGAGGTGAATAAATTCCTGATTAAAAGTGTATCTACTCAAATAAGCATGTAGAAATAACTCATGGGTTTCTGACCATGATAATTGCTATTCAGACCATTATTCAATCTCCAAATGTTAAGGCCAACAGTGAAGTTGTTTATGTCAACAGCAACGAATGATATTTAATGTGAATGATATTTAATGTGTTTGGTTTGACGTTGAAACTGGTTAAAACTTAAGTTTGTATTTCTCAACGCAACTATTTCTAGCGTTGAAAATGTGAGTTTATCACGTTTCAGTGTTAAACCAAACGTACACTTAGTATCCTAAACTATGGACCCAAAGTCTGCCAAACAAGTAAGAAGTGAATTTACTTTGACAATCTTTAGTTGCCATAAATTGAAATATACGGATATTATAGAGTATGATCTTCCTCGTCAGCCTAATGAAGCAACTGCTACCTGGATCACTAGATGATATCATCGTTGTAAGCTACTTGTATTTTGTGTTTTTAAACAAGTCAAATGAAAATTTAACAACTAACTGGTAAGATATATTCGATAAATTATTAAAGTAATGTAATTTCGCTATGTTATTAAGGAATTGAAATTCTCTAATAAAGCCACGTCTCATGATAGATGTGTGTGTATAGACCTTAAATTTTCGATGGCAAGTGAAGTTTCAGTAGTTCTACTGAGCGGGAATTTCATAGTAAGTTGGAACTGTAAGTTAACTTGTGGGGTCTATATGGATTTAATATAATGTAAGTAGATAAAAATTAGAAACTAAAATTGGTGAAAATTGATGAATCCATTTTCATAATTCTTTTAAGTTTTTATTTTCCATTAATTTTTAAAAATGTGAACCAAGTTTCAAATTTGTTTTTATATGTTAGAAGGGCACAGAAAGGAGAAAATCAGCCATGAGCATCACATACAAGTTGATAAGGATGAGGATAAGATCCGAGATGAGAACGTAAAGTTGTTTCTAAAGCGATGTCTAACTAATAGAAATTGCTGTAGTGCTTGGTATGCCATCCGATCCAATCATGTACCAAAACAAGGATTCTATGCTTTTTGGGAGGCAAGATTCACACATTTGCCAGAACATTCAAGCCGTATGTCGCCAAATGTAGTAAATTAGATCCACCTAACTCAATGAACAAAGTACTTTTTTCAACTTAGTCAATAGTACGTGTTTAAGTGAGATGCTGTTCATTGAACAAAGTCTAGTTCTTCTCTTAAATGACCCTCAGTGGTGATCTGAGAAGCTACTCAGAGCTAGGCTGATGGGGGGTGGGGATGCATCTGATAAAGTTTTCATATTTCTTGGTTTCTTCACCCATGCAAAGTCACATCCAGCAATAAGAATCCTCTAGATTACTCATTTTTTCTAATTTTCCTTTAGATAAAGGACAACAATTGGACAGTTAAAGAGCTGTCTCCTCTGCAGGAATGCTAGGACTATTAATGCTTTCTCTGTTGCCATGCCAAGTCAAGTGGCATAAACAATTTCTTCTTTATATAAGCTTATCAGAGGCTTTCTCTGCTTCAAAGTTCAAACCCCATTCGTCTATTTCCTGCCAAGGAAGGCCTTGAAGTCCAATCGGCTTCCTCTTCTCTACCAGTTATCACAGACACCCCTATGCTTGTTTGTTTTTGTCAAATAGAGGGATCTTTTCTCCTCATTCTAATAGAGAATGTTGTCTTCCTCATTTGGGGAAAAGTTCCTGCAGTCTTCCTAGTTCTGTAATTATGGCAGTGATGGGGGCTCTATTTGATTGGTTACCACTTACCACATACACTAATCAGATTGGTCTGCCTTGTTTTCTGTAAGAATGATATATTCTTGCAGATTATTGAGGCTATTTCAGCTTATGGTAATTCCAATTTCATCTAAAGTCTTGCATGTGGGAATGAGGTCATGTAATGCAGCCAAGGATGACTTGCCGGCAAGCTTCTTTTGGCACTGTGAAGTCATCAATGCTCATTATGTTGCCTCACCACTCAAAATCTAACTAGTTTTCCGGCAAGTCGTCTCTGGCTACATAAAGGCCTCCTTCTCTCATGCTAGACTTTTGATGACATAATATAACCATGCACACTTTTGGACATGATCAATGGTGAGACTTACTGATGCACAAATGCTAGCTTTGTATACAGTATAACATAGACAAATATATATCTATATAAATTGTTGCAGCTAGGAACTATTTAAGGTTGATTTTCAAGTTGATTTCTTTGATTTAACTTGCTGGATTTTGCAGGTGTCAGCATTCAGTTCGTGTTAAATTTCCCTCAGCTTGTGCATAGTATCAATGTTTGAAAAATCAGCTTAGTTTATGTAGTGTTTTCTTTATACTGCTTAGGGATATCTATATCTGATTTATCTGCGGAGAAAAGTTAGAGTATTTTTTTTACTGTGTCATATTGCATCCTCATAGCGAGGAAAAGAAACATCTTTAAGGTCCCCATCTTAATGCTTTCATCAAGTTAATATATGGCTAATTAAATGTATGAGCATTCCTACAATAATAAAACTCCTCCTTTCCCTTCTCATGACAACTTGAACTTGTATGTATTGAGCTCTTGGAAATAGAACTATTTTATATGTTGATGTTTCCAAAAGGTTCCAGTCCATCATTATTCATTGTTTCTTTTGCTAGGTGGCATGGCACTATCATTAGTTCCCTAATCTTGAATGGCATGATCATGTTCTGAATTGAAAACATACATGATGCACTGCAATAGCAAAAGCAACCACTTGCGGTTTGTATTTGCTTCATATTGAGCCGGTTTTTAATTATTCACTAACCAAATAACGTTTAGCATCAGTTATACCATACAGAATCTGAGGGTTGTTATATATTGTATAGAGATAGAATTCCCTCAAAATTGTTGATGAAAACAGGGGTATATTTTTAGAAATAAAAAATGCTTTGCGTCCTGCAACTTTATGCAGTTATGACCGGACATGTTAAATTTAATGTTAACAGTTAACTGATTAGACATGCCTCTCCAGTATCAACAATAAATGCTCTCACATGGAGAAAGGTTTGAAACTAATTTTTATTTGGGCCCTATTGAAATCAACTAATTTTCCCTTCTTCTCATCTTTCTTGTAAAAGGAAGTCTAAAATATGGCTGTAAAGAATAACATTTTTAATCTTAATGTCCCCCCAAATTTTACTTCATCCTGCGAATTACTCACCCTAACCTAATCTTGGGTTTGGAGTGTGTAGCTAAATAGCAAAATATAACTAACTATATAGCTATGAAGGGCTATAACATTTGTCGTAACTCTGCTTGAAAGTTGAACTAAAAAAGTTATCTTTTCTAAATTCTAATGGTTTTCAGTAGTGTTTGACCAGCTGCAGCTCTCATAGTTCTTAAGAAAAAGCTATATAATTCTCAATATACATATTGGTGACTGAAAGACAGAGAAATATATGGCAGCTCAGAAATTACATTAATTTTCCTTCAACCCTCATAGGCTAAGATTTATTAGTTTATAATCAAAATACGGATAAAAAAATAAAACTTGAGAAAGTTTAAAAATCCCCAGAAAAGACTTATTCCACATACACAATATTGTTGAGTTCAAGGATATAGAGGAATGAAGAGACTGAAAAGAGAAAGGGAAAACAAGCTGCAGCAAGCATTAAAAAGATATGAGACCTTCTCCTACAAGCAAGCCCAACATGAGGACAAGGAGGCCAAGTGTGATGGATTGACCTGGTGATATGAAGGTCTGTGAGTAAGCAAGTAAGGTGAGTGCTGCACCAATTGATCCAATCAGAAGAGCCAGAATGTTCTGCTTCATTTTCTTTAACTCACTGACCTCTTTTCTTCTCTCTTCCTCCTTTTTTGGGTGGGGATCTGCTCCTGAAGATGCTACTCTGTGTCAAGCTTTGATGGTTCTCACTTCTCAGCGTTTACCTTTCATCAATCATGCAACCTAGCTTGTATATTAGGCTTTCTTAATTGCAAGTCAACGCTTTTGCAGGATGATGGTACTTAATAAAGTATATAGATAATAGATTGATTAGTGATCCATTTGGATATAAAATAAAATATTCCTCAGGGTATATAAAACAGGTGACAATTGTAATGGGTAAATTACAGTTATGATTTTGTAAGGTGTAACCCAAAACAACTAGCACAACGAAAAATAGAAACATATGTAATGTACTTTAAATTAATGATTTTTATGATATTATATACAATTCTTAAGGATAAAATTCGTGTACCTATACAATTTTTAAATGAGTAAATTAGCACTTTGATCTCTAACTTTGTCAGCGTCATTCACTTTGGTCCCTGAGATTATAAAAACCTTTCGTTAATCCCTCACTTTGACCTTCGTCTTTCATTTAGATCCAAACCACTAACGTCTGTTAAATCTTTGATGAGGTGTCACTCAATAAGGACTAAAGTGCAAAATTTTGACAACTCGAGGACTAAAGTGCAAGATTCTTGATCACCTTATAAATTATGTTCTTCTTTTCTTAGTTTTTTCTCTGCTATTCCTCATTCATTTCCTGAACGTTATTGCTTTGTGAGACAGTGAGAGTAATTGTAATTTCTTCCTTTATCATACAATCTACTTGATATTATTAATTATGATCACTCTACTTCAACACATCAATCTTTTCATTTCTTTTGTTTCTGTGAACTTTATCATGTTTAATTAATTATTGTTCTAAAGGGATTTTTTAGGTAGTTCAAGAGCTTATTAAATTACTAGTCTCTTAAATGTTTCTTCATGTGTAATCAAATAGCATCTTGAAAACCTCACAATTCTTGCTCCTTGAAGCAGCATAAAAGATATCAGTAACATTATACTCTCCTTCTCCAAACACCAATAAAGGATTCTTCTCAAGAAGCTGTTGAACAAAACCCAAGTCCCCGGCTGATGCAGCAATGTACATTAGCCACCCACCATAACCAGCACGAATGAGAGAGTTCTTCCCTCTCTTGGATTCACACTCAAGTAGAAGCTTTTGTGCCACCTCAGAACGACATTTTACAACACCATTGAACGATTCTTCATCATCCCAAACAAGCTCAAGGCGACAGATTCAGCGCAATGATGTGTGCTTGAAGAGGTGGTTGTTGTCAATTCTAAACAACTCACGAACTAAGTCATAGTGATCATTAGCAGCAGCACAGTCTATAGGGGATGCATACCACTATGTGAGAGTATCAAAGGGGAAGTACTCACATGTGAGAAATGTAGAAAATAACTAAAGAATACACATGAAGAAACATTTAAGAGACTAGTAATTTAATAAGCTCTTGAACTAACTAAAAAAATCCCTTTAGAACAAGAATTAATTAAACAGAAACAAAAGAAATGAAAAGATGAATGTGCTGAAGTGGAGTGATCATAATTAATAATATCAAGTAGATTGTATGATAAAGGAAGAAGCTACAATTACTCTCCCTGTCCCACAAAACAATAACGTCCAGGAAATGAATGAGGGATAGCAGAGAAGAAACTAAGAAAAGAAGAACATAGTTTATAAAGTGATCAAGAATCTTGCACTTTAGTCCCTGAGTTGTCAAAAATCTTGCACTTAATTTAGTCCCTATTGAGTGACACCTCAGTAAGGATTTAACAGACGTTAGTGGTTTGAACCTAAGTGAAAAATGAAGGTCAAAGTGAGGGACTAACGAAGGGTTTTTATAATCTCATGGAACAAAGTGAAAGACGCTGACAAAGTTAGAGACCAAAGTGTTAGTTTACTCATTTTTAAATTGTATATTAAAAATCTAATTTCCAAAAGTAAAAAAAAAATGATGGGATGATAGTGAAGCAGCGATAGGATGGGGGAGGAGAGGACAAAAAGAAGAAAGATGGGGGAGAAAAATGGAGACGGGAGGGGTACTTTAGGAAAGTAAAAAAAATAGGGTGGTATGAAAAGTAAAAACAGGAGGGGTGCATAGTAATAGCGTAAGGTATGTGAAGGTGTAACCATATAGGCCCACTTGATAGGATTGTTCTTAAGGAATGTTTGCATTTTATGAACATTAATAGATTTTTGTTTTAAGAAAAAAAACTGCAACAAGGGTTTTGTTGTCTTTATAATATTATTATATTTAGAGGAATTTCATTGCCACTTGACCACTCACACATCTTTTCACTTGTCTTAAAATTATGAGATTATTTTATGAGAAATTTTACGGTACTCATGTAGAGTAAGAGTTTTGGTACCACTGATTAATTGATTAATAAATAAAAAATTACCAAAAGAATATGGGAATTATAAAAAAAAAATGGATGAATGAATTTCATTTAATTAAGACATTAATTTTATTTATAATTTTACATAGGAAGAGTTAGTTATTATACTTTTTATACTCATTTTTTTCAAAAACAAATTTTATAAAATTTAAAACATGGTTAGTTATTTTTTTTTAAAGAAAACCAATTATTACTTTAAAAAATGTTTATTTTTCAAATATGTTTAATTTTTAAAAGTTTGTCAAAATTGAAATCCTAAAACCCCTTTCTGCTTTGTTCTTTTTCCTTGAGGTATTTTGTTCCATGGATGTTATTTTTCTTGTTTGTTTATGATTTTAATTTTTTTTCGTCTTCATTACACAATGCTCGTATAACCTCCCTCGGCGTTTATCTGCCAATTAACGCCACACACATTGAGTCGCTTTGCTTCCCATAACATCGCTCATGGTCATTATGCCTCGTGTAACTTCTCTCTGCGTCTATTCGTCGCTCGTAATGTCCGTCAGTGTCATCCACTGTTGTCCCTGCTGCCATCATCGTCTAGTGAGGGTGAGTAATGTAACACGTATAACTAGTCTAGTGAGGAAGAAGGCAACACTATTTGGATTCTTTAACGAGTCTATAAATCCACTTTTGATTTTAGTTTTAATCCTATTACTTAAATTTTAAACATTTTTCATTTAAAATTTGAATTCATAAAAATTTTAAATTTAAAAGAATGAAATATATATAATAACTAGAATACGGGGGAGGGGAATGAAATGAAATAATTGTAAATTTAATTATAAAAGTGTAATTATCATTAAGTATTGTAATTAAATGTTGCTCTTTATATATTGGTCAAAGATCAACGGTACTAAAATCTATTGATTTACATAGGTATTGTATCACGACCCTGCTCGGGCTAAACAACGATATAGTAAAACTCTTAATACATGGGTTTTCTTTCATATATAATAATGTATGTGAAGGTGTAACCATCTAAACGCAC
Source organism: Sesbania bispinosa (assembly GCA_026901365.1). Taxonomy (NCBI): domain Eukaryota; kingdom Viridiplantae; phylum Streptophyta; class Magnoliopsida; order Fabales; family Fabaceae; genus Sesbania; species Sesbania bispinosa. Next base: position 105,478 of record QLOH01000926.1, on the reverse strand, counting down.
TTGAGAGGGTTGTTCTCAAGCAATATTAATTTACATTTTATGAATAATTGATTTTTGTTTTAAGAAAAAAAACCTCAACAGGGGTTTTATTGTCTTTATTTTATTATTATATATTTTGAACGTTTAATACAATTTTCATAGAATAATTATTACTTTTTATATGTATTTATGTACATCACTTTTAATAATGGATGCTACACACATATATCAGTTAGGGGTAGAAATATGTTAGACGTACTAGATCAAACTTTCTAAAGTTTAAGTTTGGCCTATTTAATAATTCTAAATCTTGATTTTGTTTTTTTAACCTAATATAGACCTTTTCAAAGAGTTGATCTCATCTTTTTGAAAATCTAACTTAAACATAAAAACGTATTTAAAAGCTTATTTTGTAATAAGGTTTTTAAACAATTTATAGAAACTATCTCTAAATAGTTTTATAGGCTTAAGCCTTTTAAGCCTTTTATGTAGGATAACATGCTTAAATTTTTAAATAATTCAATAAGTATATAATTTAAAAACATTATAAAAAATTAATATAATAATAGCAACGAAATAATAGTAAAAAATATTATTATATTATTTCTATCACTTAAATAGGTTGACTTAATAAGCTTTAAGAAACATGTTGAATGGTTTAAAGCAATGTTTTTAAGAACCATACTGGTAATTGAACTGGTGAAAGCACAGTGTAGTGGTTTAACCATGATCGAATCGGTAATAATTAAATATTTTTTTATATTATATATAATATTTTAAGAATTAAAATAACATAAAATTATAAGAAAATCAAGATATATAAGATTATCAATTAATATAAAGGATCTTATTATATGTATTATAAGATAAAAAATTAATAATAATTGACTAAATAATAAAAAATTATGTGTAATCCTTAAAAATTTATTCTTATTTATTCCAAAAATATTTTAGATTAAATAAGCAAATTAAAAAAATTTAAAAAAAAACTTTAAAAAATTTTAAAAATTTTAAAATTAGTCTGTTCGACCGACTTCGTGACTCCGATTTTTTTACTTATTTTCACTGTTTCTTGACCGATTCTAAAATCAATCGATTTTTAAGAGTGTATGGACCAATTCCCGATCGGACCGGTTGGACCGGTGATCCGGTCCAGTTTTAATTACTGTTGCCTGCCTTTTTTAATTAAATATTTTTTAAAAAAGTCTAGACTTGATTTGTTCAATATCTAAGCACTTAAATATGGATCAAGAGGAATGTGATGATCGATTTTATTAAAAATTGAATAAGTTGACAGAGATAATTATGGTTAGATATTGATTTTGGTATAGAACTAGAATGTTTTTTTTAGTATAGATGACAAATCCTTTTATTTATTTATATCTTCTAATTAATAATTGAATTAGTTATATTGTTTTAAGGATTGAGATATTCCTTATATACTCCAATTAATAATATGTTTGCTTATAAAAAATAGTCTTGATGTAACTTAAATATGATATATACTATGTTTTTTTTTTGTAAAAGAAAGGGGAAAATAAACCCCACTACACAGCAAGAGATCTAGGGAAACAAACACCAAAGCAATCAGCTAGAAGACTACTAGAGACAGGAGTAGGAGGATTAGAGAATTCATGAAGACCCTGGGCATGATGATGACCAGACTTGGCAAGGCAATCAGCAACAACATTCCCCTCCCTGTGGATATGAGTAATCTCAAAGTCCTGGAACTTGCTAAGATTATTGCGAATAACACTAACCAGGCCAAAACAAGGGTGATTCTGACTAACACCATTCTTTACAAAAGAAGCCAACAGTTGTGGAGTCACTTTCAAAACAAACACATTGATGACCTTTAAGCAAGGAGGCCTGGGTGGCATCCTTGAAAGCCCACAACTCCGCACAAGTCACAGAAGTAGATCCAATATTCCGCACAAGACCGCAAAGCCACTTACCAGTATTATCACGAAGCACACATCCACTGGAAGCCTGATGCTGCCTGCCAATGACTGAACCGTCAACGTTCCATTTGACCCATCCTTCACGGGGAGGAGACCAACGCATAAAGGAAGTGATAGGAATCAGAGAGCGATGCAGAGGAGAATCCTGCTGACAGCAAGTAAGGAACTCACGAACTAAATGCAAGATGTTGGATAAAATTTTATAAGGATCCCAAGTCTCATCTCTAAAGACCACAACATTTCGAGAGTTCCATAAACACCAACAAGTGACACCAAAAATTAAGCTCCAAGGGAGACCACCATTACTGGAGTCATTGGAAGAACTATTAGAGAAAATCCAATCCACAATAGAACCATTTCAGATAGGCCCAAACCGAGAAGGCCTAATCAGCAAATTCCAAACCTTTTGGACCTTTCTACAATCTCTCATTATGTGCAGAGCTGACTCATCATGAGACCCACACAGTGGGCAAAGGCTAGAAGAAGACACACCTTGCTCCCAAAGAAAAAAAATTTGTTTTTAAGCCACCTTTTACAGCCAGCCATAGGAAATATTTAGCATGAATTGGTCCACTCCAATGCCAAAGATTCCTCCAGTTATTGCCAACGCTAACATGGGGAAAGTCTCTAATGACACCATAAGCAGACTTTACAGAGAAGGAACCATCATGGGAGGAGTTCCAAATTAATCGGTCATTACCCAACTCAGGACAAGCAGAATGGTTACCTGCAATTTCATTAACCACATCAGTAGGGAGACAACCAGAGAAACTATCAAAAAGCTAACCCCCTTCTTTAGATGAAATATCTTGAATAGTAGCATTCAGATTCACATCAGAGACATTAACATTTATAAGATCTTTAAGGACAACTCCTGACTTAAGCCAACAATCCGCTAAAAAACGGATAGATTCCCCATCTCCAATCCTCCAAGAAGAACCTTTTACAATGAAATTCCAGGAATTACAGATGCTACTCCAGACCCTTGACTCATTAGAGAACCTATTCAATACTGGGATAGAGCTATAGCCAGCTTTATACTTAGCTCTAAGAAGGCGAACCCAAAGAGAAGTAGGTTTCTCCACCAGACCCCAACCTAGCTTCATAATAAGCGCACAGTTGAAAGCATGAAGGTCTCTAAACCCCGTCCCTCCCAGCTCCTTAGGGAGGCAGAAATGAGACTGTGATAAAGAATGACACTTACGACTATTAACGGTGTCTCCCCAAACAAAATTACGAACGATTTTCTCCAGCTTAGAACAAATCGATTTGGGAAGAAACATGGTTTGCATAGTATAGGCAGGTAAAGCTTCAAGCACAACTTTAGCTAAAGTAATACGGCTAGCAAAGGATAAAGAATCCGCCTTCCAATTGGAAAACTTATTATGAGCCTGGTCAAGGAGGTATGCATACGTTGAGGAAGAAGCCTTTTTATGAAGGAGAGGGACCCCAAGGTATTTGCCCAAGTCAGAAGAAAGAGAAAAGCCAGTAATAGAGCTAATATTATTTGCAATCACAACATTGACATTGTTGAAAACTAGCAGCTTTGTTTTGGTGCGATTAGCCCTTTGACCCGCAACATGATAAAATAGATTAAGGCACTCAAGCACTACCTCAGCCTGGTCAGAAGAAGCCTCAACAAACAAAAGGAGATCATCCGCGAAGAACAAATGAGACACTTTAACACCCGACCGACTCACACAAAAGGGCTTCCAGGAGTTATCCCGAGCCTTACTATTAATTAGATGACCCAAACGCTCCACACATAGAACAAAAATGTAGGGAGACAATGGATCCCCTTGATGAATACCTCTAGAGGGACAAAACTCTCTAGTTTTATCTCCATTGAAAAGGACTTGCATGGAAGAGGACGTAATAAAAACCATGATAAGCTTACAAAGGTGATCACCGAAACCAATATCCCACAAAGTGTCCTCAATAAACTCCCAACGAAGGAGATCGTAAGCCTTTTCCAAATCAACTTTGATGGCCATAAAACTTTCTTAGATTTCAAGCATCTCATAGAGTGAAAGATCTCCTGAGCAATGATGATGTTGTCAGTACTCTGACGACCAGGAATGAAATTGCATTGATTTTCCTCAACAAGAGAACTCATATGGAAAAGTAGCCTATTAGTAATGGCTTTGGTTAGGCTCTTGTAAATAACATTGCAAAGACTGATTGGGCGATACTGACAAATATTTTCAGGAGCATCAACTTTAGGAATCAAGGAGATGAGAGTGCCATTCACTTCCTTGATCTTATCCAGATTAGCAAAGACGTCATGGATAAAACTAACAACAGAGGGGCCAATAATCTCCCAATAATTTTGAAAAAATAAGGGATGGAGACCATCCGACCCCGGGGCCTTAAAAGCACCCATGGAATGGATAGCCTGGCTAATTTCAGAAAGGGTGAAAGGAACCTCCAGATTATTAACAACCTCCAAAGGGAGAGGAGGGAACACATTTCTCAAAGGCCAATCCACAAGAGTTTCATTAACTTTAAAGAGATCAACATAGTAAGAGATAGAGAGCTCTTTAAGAGCCTCAGGTTCAGTAATCCAATTCCCCTCCGAATCCATTAACGCTTCAATTTTATTTCTTTTCCGACGAACCACGGTAGAGATGTGAAAATATTTGGTATTGCGGTCACCAAAACGCATCCAATCTGACCGGGCTTTTTGGTACGATAGAATTTCTTCCTGATCCAAAATGGTTTAGTATTCTTTCCAAAGTTTGTTCAAGAGTTTATCCAGCCCCCTATTAGGTCCCAGTTGAAGACGCCTATTCACCCCATCCATACGATTCAACAACTTCTGCTTACGGTAAAAGATGTTGCCGAAGGAGTTTCTATTCCACTCAGTAGCTTCCTTCTAAAACTGAAAACAAGCTTGGTTCCACTTGACATATGACTTCTAAACATCACAGAAAAGGGCCTGGAAAGAATTATCAGACATCCAACTAGCTAAGAATCTAAATGGTCTAGGAGAGGGAGGAAGAGGTGAGTCAATATTGAGCTTGAGAAGGATAGGTCTATGGTTAGACTTGAGGGGGGGAAGATGCATCAAAGAAGCTTCAGAAAAAGAAATACGCCACAAATTGTTACACACTCCACGGTCAAGCCGTTCCTGAATACCGTTCCAAGACCAAGTAAATGGGGGGCCTTGAAATCCAATGTCATAAAGTCTACACGTTGATAAACAATTTCTAAACTCCACCGAGGCAATTCTATTAACAGGGTCACCCCCAATTTTCTCAGAATCATCCAACAGAGCATTAAAATCGCCCATCACAAGCCAAGGGATATCTACTGTTGGAGCAAGCGTATTCAGAGCTGCCCACAACACCCGCCTAGCATTGATCCGAGGCGACCTATACACAGTAGTAAAGAGCCAGGGTGCAGAGCCATCTTTGGGGTAGACACAGGTGTGAATAAATTGAGAATGTTGAAAAATGACATCCACTTCCACCCTACTATTCTGCCAGAGAATTCAAATGCCTTCCGAAAAACCCACAGCTTCTTGCCTAACCACATTAGAGAAGCCCAAGCTGCGAGAGACTTTATCTGCCTTAATCCCACTAATCCAGGTTTCAAGCAACACAAGAATATCAAGGTTATACCTGGATGACGTGCGGGAATGATCTACTTCCAGCTCCTCTAACATTCCAAGTCATAATATTCATAAAATTAACAAACAGTTTTTGGTCGGAGGGACAGTTCCTCCAAGGGGTCCAACTCAATATTCTGCACAACAGAGTCGCTACCTGGGGTCTCACTGTGAGAGAGGGGAACATCTGAAATAGGATCTCGTGTCACACCTGCATCCGGAATTGAAAAATAATTGTCATCAGGAGGCTTACTTGATGAAGCATGAGCACGACCCAAACCTTCACGGCCCATCGATGGGTTAATAAGGGAGTCTCCATTATGAGAGGAAATGGGCCCTCAAGTACGACCCAACAGCGAACTTGCTTCAAGTGAGGACACAAACGGCCACGTAGCAATAGGGGAAGAGGCATTGCGTCTGGCAGCTTCCTTTACTCCCTTGAAACGAACGCGAGAATTAGCATGGATTCCAACCCGTCCCTTAATTTTAGTGCCAGGGATAGACTTATTATTGGCACAGAGTTTCACATTTGCGCATCGATCCACGAACACCGCATTATCACAAATAGCTGCAGTAGGCTCAGGCAGAACTTTTGTTGACTCATGATTAAAACCATTAGCATTAAAAGTTTCCTCACTTTGCGGCTCTGAAGCTAAAGTTGACTTCCTAACATATTTAGACTTGACAGGTGGGGACCACCACCACGCGCTTATTCGCCAAAGGAGCGCGTGAACTCCTCTTATACTAGATATACCACTCCTGTTCGCCCCAACCAATGATTTATTAGTTCCATATTTCTCGGAGTTGACAATGTTTTTTTCCAGCTCATGATTGGGAACATCAGATCCCTTCTGAGCCTCCGTAGAATCTGTGGAATCCTGTAAAATAGAAAAACGAGATCCACTTCCCTTTTTAGTCTACCCTAAAATGGTAGTTACCTTTTTTGGTACCTGACCTTCGCCGGCAACCTCCGGCTTGCTCACATTCCGACGACCTCCACGCTGGACAAGCATCCACGGCCCAAAATCATCTTGTTGATCAACTTTCTCCACCACTCCAGCTTCTTGGTCCTGAGTCCCGTCACCCTCAGCGTTAAACTTATTAGCACCTGGCAGATTTGTCTCAACTTAAAGTTGGGGGCAAGATTCTCTCTGGTGACCATAAGTCCCACAATTGAAACACACCATGTGAAGACCTTCATCTTCCACTCTGTAGCATCTCCCATTCATCACAAAGCGGGAGATAAGTACCTTCTGGAGGTCCACCTCCACACAAATTCTGGCAAATTTAGCTCTATCAGTAACCAATTCCCCCAAACCACTGACTTTCTCTCGGAGAGTATTTAAATCAATCTTGATTGTATGTCCCACTGTGTTCCCTATACGCCACAGAATTTTACGGTCATAATACTCCACTGGAAGTCCAGGGATACGGATCCAGACAACAACTCTCTGAAGTTTATCCTCAAAAGGAAAAAACTTTGGGCGCCAGTGTTGAACCACTAAATAGTGGTCTAAGATCATCCAGGGACCACACTCCAGGACATGATTAAGATCCTCCGAGTTGCTAAATCTAACCAGGAAATAGTCATTTTCCAAGTCTATGATTTCCATGCCAGATGAAGGCTGCCATAATTTAGACAGACGATTCTGAAGCATTTTGAAACCTATCCTTTTCCCCATAAGCTTAATAATCACTGACCTCTTCCACGGGATGCAAATACATTTCTTCTCTTCCTTGGTTAATTTTGCGATTGGGCATAACGGATCCCATGAAGCCAAAAGTTCCTCATCAACCAAATCCTCATCCTCAGAGGAGTCCTCCTCAGAATCAGAGGACCCTGACTCCGTCTCCATATAGCCATCAGTCTCACTCCCTCCATTGTAACACCCGCGTTTTTACCGTTTTGCCGTTTTTGCCGTTTTGAGTGTTTTATTGAATTTTGAGTGATTAAAATTATTTTTAATCATCAAAATTTATATTTTTGGATTTAGAATTAAATTTCCTATTTTTAGGGAATTTTTGGGAATTTTTGGGGTTTTTTTTGTGAAAATGACCTTTTTGCCCCTCCTGTCCCTTGAACCGGGCCCGAATACTCTTGATCCGGGCCAGAAAAATTTACACTGACTCACCTTGACACATCATAACAGCCATGCATGCAGAATAATGTGCATGGGAGACACTTGTAAATTTTCTCCTTCCTTACAAGACAAGTGTGCAAGCAAATAAGCCATGTGTCATTTATGTTTCCTAAAGCAAAAACTCCACTTTCTTCCTTTTCCTTTCACATGCAAACCAGAATTTTTTCTCTCATTTTCACTCATTCTCATCCACTTGCAGCTGTGAGCTTCCTTCCCATTTTCTCTCAAGTTTTCCATTTTTCTTCCAAACACATTCAAGCTAAAGGTTCCATTTTTGAACCTAAGCTTAAACACCTAGCCTCCAACCTTGTAGAAGTCCTTGTTGGTGATCAAGAGGAGGATCTTGGAGCTGTTTTTGGGGCTGTTACTGCACCTTATTTTTACAGAAAATTCCTTAGGTAAAGGGGGGGAGAACTTGAACTCTAGTAGGATTGGTAACTAGAGTCAAGGATTTGCCCTTAAAATCCTTGTTTTTACTCTTGTTCTCCTTGAAAAAAATCACTTTTTGAGCTTTTCTTTGAGCAAATGTTTTGGATTCTTGGAGCTGGGTTGTTTACATGTTTTTAAGTTTATTTTGATGCTTGGAATGTGCTTGGATTGTGATTGTTGGTGCATGCAAGCCAAGAAACAATTTTGGAAAAATTTTCCCCTTTTTCCTCTAATAGCTCCCGGCCTTGAGGGATTTTGGGGCTGCATGTGTTTCAAAATTTTTTTGGTGCTTGGAATGTGTTTGTATAATGAATCTATGAACATGCATGAAGTTGGTTGAAGGTATACAATTGTTTTGGATGATTGATCTTTGAAAAATAGTGTTTATGAGCTTGAAAATGGAGTTATGAACTTTAATGTGTATGTGGATGATTTTGAGTGAATTAGTATGATATTTGGCATTTAGATTGTTTGTTGATGAATGTGTAAAGTTTTGGTGAAGATTGGATGTTGTGAAAAATTTGAAGTTTTGATGAACATTCAAGTTGTTCTTGATGTTCATGAGTTGTTCTTGATGAAACTCATCAAGAATACCTTTTTGATCTTAAAAAGGTCAAGGGTATGTTGAAAACATGTTTATGGGCTTTGGTGGTCCAAAAGGACTAAGAAGCAATTTTACAAGTAAAAGGACTAAAGTGCAATTAAGAATGAGTCTTTAAAAATAAATAAAACAAATTCGGATTTCCAATTCCAACCAAGTAAAAGTCAACTTAAAGGTCAATATTTTAGGTTACCATGACTAAAAATAAGTTCCTAAGAGTTATAAAACCTTTAGGCTTTTAATTTAAGTTTAAAACCTTTAAGAAAAGGAGTTAAAGACTCATTAAAAGTCAATCAAGATTAGATTATGAAATTAAAAGTTAGATTGGAGTTGGACTTCAACTCTAATCCAAGTTATTAAGAAATTAAAACTTAGAAATTAATTAGTAGACTTAGCTAATCTAATTACCTAAGTTAAATTAACATAATCTACTTAAGTTAATTAAGTAACGGATGATTAATTAAGGTTAAAGTTAATTAACCTTAATAAAAGTATTAAGTAATTAATTAGTAATGATGATTAATAATTAACTAACTATGATTAACCTTAATCAAATGTAATTAAAAGCTTAGTCCAAAACTAAGGAAGAGATTAAGACTTAATTAAGGAGGATTAAGATTAATCATAGCCCAATTAATGAAGATTGATTAAAAGTTAAATCTAATCTTAATTATTTATACAAGAAGAATTAGGATAAGTAATACCATCCATAAGAAACAATCATAAGTCTTAGTAAATTATAGGACTTAAGTGAACATGATTATTAAGAACATTAGTACAAACTACTATAAAAGATTATAACCAACACCCTCTTTCTTCATAAAACTTGAGAAGCTTAGTGAGAGAGTGCGTTTCCAACCCAAGGTAGGGTTCGGTTTTCCTTGAAGGAAAGACATTGAATTCGGGCTGTGCCACGGGGATGTGGTGACGTTGAATGGTTCAATGGGCTTTGCCTGTAAGGATGTGAATGTTATGAGCATTGTTGTGTGACATGCATCATGAAGCATTGTTGATGTTCGAGGTTGAAAACCTTATGACCTATATAACAGTAGCACTTGGTACAGTGTGAAATCGGTTGGGAAGGGTGCAACTGGGTTTTGCAAAGAACGCCAGTGGGTCCTCAAAAGGGACGCCAGCCCTGAGGATAGCCTAGCTCCCGGAAGATCTCAGGTGACGTAGATTAGCTCCCTACTGTCGAGATTGGGGAACCCAGCTTAGCTATTCCTGTCGCTCTCATGATTTTCGGGTCAGTTGAGATTGTCTGGAAGAACGCTTAAATGATTTGGCCAAAATGTATGAGCAATGCTCTTTGTACCAATGCTAGTACAGACTCTAACTCCTGACGTGCTGTGTATATATGGTCGGGCAGCTGCTATGTGCTCTGCCTATGGTGATGTTTCCCTGGGCCCGCATGCATTAGATATTGCATTATAATAGTAAAAGTTGCGTTCATATGAGTACACCATGATGAGATGTCGTGATTGCTTATTGATTCGACTGTGTGGATTGCCTCTGTGTGTGTGCTCTAGTTTGTTGTATCCTACATGCTGTGAGTTCATGCGATGTTCTCATCCTTCCTTTCTGCTTCTGTTATTTTCTGCTATTGTGTTCCTTCGCTACGTCGATAGCCGGCATCAGAGATTTTCAGTATGACATTGATGAGAGTGCAGCAGCGATGGATTCCCAGAGGAACCTGGCGGGTGACGGACATCTCGCATAGATGTGAGACCAGTGTAGTTTTGAGTCTAGGTAGTAGCAGCTCTGATTTAGCGACCTCTTATTTTGTATTTGGTCGAGGTCTTGTTTATTTGGTCTACTACCAGAACTCATATTTTGATGTGGATATCAGGATGGCTCGAGAGACATACTGTTATTATGTTGTATGTATATATTCATGCTGTTTCCTTTTCTTATGATTGATTTTATAATTACGTGTATGTTGTGTGTGTGCACGAGTTGATAATCATCTAGATGTTTTTCGGAAAACGAGTTTAAGATTAAGGAAAGAATATTTCATGAATACCAAAAATGAAAATCTGAGATGTAATAGATTGATGACGACTAAATCCTTTTAAAAAAAAAAAATATTCTGTGTTTTTTTTGACATTTCTAAAAGCAGTAAGTTCGACGGTTACGTATTATAATGTGATGTTCTTAGCGGTATAACTAAGGGTGTCGCATCCATCATTACCTGCACAGATGTCCCTGTAAGAAATAGTTTTCCGGCTCAAATGCATGCTGATAGCCGTGGGAACCAAATTAGCATTTTTCGCAACATGAGTCTCCTTCACAAAAGTGTCTGCTTGTGACTCATTCTCCGTAACCTCTCGAACCTCTGGAGATTTCTTCTCCAAAAACTGTTTCTATTTTTTGGTATTACGAACCAGGATGTACGTCTCCTCAGTAGAAAGAGCAGCGACGGATCCTTCAACCTCCATTCTACCTTAGGATACCTATTTTTAAAATTCTTATTTCCAACACTGATATATACCATGTTATTGATATCAATAAACGATTTGATATATTTTCACCCTAAAATCATCAACTGATTTAAATTTGAAAATTGAGTTCCATCAAATGTAGTATATATATGTAGATCATACACACGGCAAACGTAAAGATCTATACGCATAAATGAAATTATGAAGCACTGAACGGGATCCAAATGCAAGTGCTTAATTAGATTACTTTATTTAGGATATTTTTAAATGGAAAAATTCATATAGTTTTGGTCAACTTTGGTCTTCGTCCCTGTACTTTAAATCTTATGTTTTTTGTTCCTAAATTTTCTAAACATGTGGTCCCTGGTTGTGTGTTAACCTGATGAACTGACTAACAAAAGTTACCTGTCAGCCTCAATAGTGGCCCCAAATAGCTGATTCATCTAATTAATATTTTTTTTTATTTTTTAATTATTAAAATAACCCTAATTACTAAATTAGGTTTTTTATCAGGTAAATTGTTGAGGTAAAAACCCTAATTTAGTAATTATTGTTATTTTAATAATTAAAAATTAATAAAAAAAGGTTAATTAGTTTAGTCAGTTATTTGAAACTTACTAATGGTCCCGACATGTAACTTTTGTTAGCTAACTCATCAGGTAATTAACATGTTTCACTAACGGTAGGGACCATGATTCGGGGGGTTTAGAAAGTTTATGGGACAAAAGACACAAAATTTAAAATATAGATACGAAGATTAAAGTTGACTGAAACTATAGGGATCAAAAACATTTTTTTTTTCTTTTTAAATTTATGGCAAGGGATGAGAGGTAGAGAGAGAGCGTAAAGAGATGATGCCAAATACATGCTTCGGCTCTTCCTTTCTATTTTTGATCACACATACGAGTTGGGATATTATAAAGTTACCTCAAACTTTGTTTTGGAGTATTATCAATTGATTGGACATATCCATTGAATCTTTCATCACCACAGCACTTCCTCCTAATATAGTCTCCTCGATCAAAGAACATCATTCATGTATTTTTAGCCGAGTTCACACTAACATGCAATTAACCTAACACTAATTATATATTTGGTCTAATAGCGTTGCTACATTTAATTAATTAAATAAGATCTTAGTTGCGGTTTTTAGCTCAAATTAATGAATAAATCTTTTTATTTTTGGATTAATGGCTAAATTTGAAAAATAAAATAAATTATCCATAAAGTATATATATTTGACACCAATAAGTGTCAAAACACAACATTATTTGAAATTTAAGAGCAGACTCGTTCAAGTCTTCTAGTGTGGGAGAGTGAGTTAGCTAGTTGATATATATGAATACAGACTTTTAGCTTAAGATGCTCTTGATCATAAAAAAAATATCATAATGCACTCATAACTCCAAACTTATGTACTCTTTATTAACATTATTTTAACTATTTAATGTGGTACTCTTGTTTTATTTCCTATAAACACGACTATTATTCTGAAATATACATGTATTTTTTTTTTTTTTACCTTGTGTTATAAAGCCTTCGGTATGACGTATTATATAGAAAAGAGTTAAACCTAACTATATTATGGATTTTATTGTGGATAGCATATAGCCATATACCTTAGATTTATAAGAGGCTATCAAGTTCCACTTTTAGATCATTAATTTGGAAGGAACGATTTTAATCTCAGAATGAGATTTGTCGCATACTTAAAAAGATATGAGATATGAGATAAGCACACATTTAAGTATTGTTACATATCCTTGTATGTTGTAGTAGAAATTCAAATTACAAAAACGTATACAAAATCATTCAAAGACTTTGGTGTCTCCGACCTAAATATACCTTTTTAGGTTCATGAAACCTTGGGCCACGCAGCCCACGCTGCAGCAGTTCATGAAGACATGAACCGAGCGTTTTTCTAGCTGTCCATATTGGTTACAAGTCTTTTCCATTTTAAGCTTTATATATATATATATATATATATATATATATATATATATATATTGGTCACATTAAATTTAGGGTGAGGGGATGGTGCCCCAGTCTAAGGCAGGGAATGCCTCCGGACTCAAAGAGATCTGTGTACTTACATTTTACCTCACCCCAAGGGAATGAGTGGGGGTTCGAACCTGCCATTTGTTTAAGTTTTTTATATATTGCTACGTGATATTTGGCATCACAAAAGAGACAAAATACAATGAACTACTGTTTAAGCTTTTCATTTATATTATGATTAAATTAATATACGTTGTATGTTTCCGAAAAATAAATAAGGAAAAAAATAATGATCAATGTCTTTCCTTTTTATTATCAAATTGAGGGATCTATATATGTAGTTTAATAATAAGAGGAGGAGGAGCAAATATTTGTGCACAACAATAAATCTAGATATATATAATCATTCTAAATTTTTTCATTCTCATCTATTTTATATTTTTATAAACTAAAACTTGTTAGCATTACTTATAATTTCTATTCCAAATATGTGTGTACCACACCTCATTTGAATTAATTACAAATATCTCATTATTAATGTTTCAATTCATATGATATTATAAAGAATCAAACTTTCAGTCCCTCTAATCTATTATAATTCATGTCTGTTTTTGGTCATTCAATTTGAACCAATTCTAAACTCTCAAATTTTAATTATTTCAGTTAAGTCTTGCCATCACTTTTCTTTTATTTAAATTTCTCAATTTTTCTCTTTTTTTTTTTAAATCTACAAAAATTGGATTGATTAAATTGTTTAATTAAAACCTTCTTCCTCTTTAAAATCACCAACCGAAACATTAAATTTTACCTAAAACAAAAAAAAAAGTCCCAAATTTTTCCTCTTTTCAAACTTTAACATATCTTAAATCCTACCAAGTACTTAATTTTTTTTTATATTTTTAATAAATTTATAAATTTTATATTTTTAAAATCATTTCATATAATTTCAATATTTATCATAAATAGATAAATATTTGAATATGAAGTAAAAAATTGAGAGTTTTAAACAAAAAAATTAATGTAGAATTCAATTTACTTAATTTTAAAATTAGAGAGACTTGATAGCTAAAAAAAAATCTTAAGGAATAAAAATGTATACAATTTAATCTAAATAGACTAAATATACAATTAAATCTATCACAAACCCTATTTTTTTTGTTACATATGGAAATGTTTTTTTGGTTACAACACAAAAACCCTATTTGTATAGGAGATTCTGTCTACTTTGTAAACTATACCTAGCCGAAAGTGGGAAATATATATTTGTCTCCTCTTAGCAGAAGGTGACTGCACACCTTTGAACAAACTTCTAATATAGTAGTAATTAGGTAGCCTAACTTTGTTGGGCGCATCATAATAGAAACCCTTTACTGTTCCCAAAAGCCTAGTTTAATTAACTCAAGGCTTATATTTTCTAATCCTGTTCTCGATATAATGCTGTTAAATAAGTAGAAGAATCTTTCTCTTAAATTATTTCTTATTATTTACTAGTTTGATTTATAAATAATTTAGATTGTGTTTGGTAAGCAATTTTAGCTAGCTGAAAGCTGAAATGAAATTAGTAGCTGAAACCATTTCAGCTGTGTTTGGTAAGGTAATTTTTTTGGGTAGCTAATAGCTTTTCTTGAAAAGGTACTTGATGTAGCTTGTTTAAAAAAGCTCAAATTTTAAGCTACTAACAGAAAATTAATTACAAGTTTATCCCTCACCCACCCCCATTTATCATTATTTAATAATTAATGATATCCTTATATGTCATTCTACCATTTACAGCTAGTTTTACCAAACACATTAAATCAAATCAGCTAGTTTTTCAGCTTTCAGCTAGCTTTAAGCTTTCAGTTAGCTTTTCAGCTTTTAGTTAACTTTAAGCTTTCAGCTAGTTTTACCAAACACACTTTTAATTTATTAAAGGAATAGAATCGAGAAGGGAAAGAGATAAATGATGAAACAAGTGTCTGTTTTCCTCTACTAATTAATGCAGCCACTAGGTTTGTCATCTTTTTGTAAATCCAACAAATTTAATTTTACAAGAATGAATTAATGGAACTTAATTCCTGTATTAAAAGGCTAATTTAACCTTTCTTTGGTTTTGTGTTATAACAACGCATATCATGTACGATATAAAGATTTAAAATCAAATCAATTCCATAAAACATGCATTATTGTAAGGATCGCAATTTGGTACCCTCCCGTCAGAGAGGGTTTTGGTACCTTCTTGTCATTTTTTTATTGAATAGGGCAAAACTACATAGAAACAAGTTATGTACTCCGTCCTAAATTATTTCGAAGACATAAAGTAGATTTAAAATGAGACACATGTGTATTGCAAATGAGAATGTGAAAAAATTAGGGAATACAATAAAAATACATTATAATGGTTATAGGGGGTCAAAAAGTCTTTTCAAAAATTAAAAATACAAATTTTAATAGTTAAATATTGTCCTATAAGTATAAAAATACTAAGATCATTTAAAAAAGTTGAGAGAAATTCACTAAATGATCAAAGAAGGTACCAAAATCCTCTTTCACTAGAGGGTACCCTGGAATTTTCCTTATTGTAATTCATGTATAATTTAATTATTGTTAACCATCGATTTTTTTTGGTGCAAGATAATAGATATTCTTTATAGCTAGGCGGCAAAGCTCTCCCTTCGATTATTTAGCACAATTGCATATATATGTGGGGCTCGAACTCGAGACCACTGGTTAAACTGGAATAACCCCTTATTATCAGCCGATTCATGTGTTCGGTGATTTTTAGCCACTTTTTAAATCAAATAGCAACTTAAGTTTTTTTTTTTCAATGTTGCATATTATTTAGTACACTAAATGAATATTTCTTCTAACCACCTAGTATGTGGATGAGGTTTTTTTTTGTTTAACCACATGTATCCTTTATGGGAGGCAATCCTTTATGGGACTCGAACCCGAGACTTTGCTTAAGGGGAATCAAACATGTACCACTTGAACCAATCCCCGTTGATGTATGTGGATGAGGTTTCTGGAGTTGTTTCAATTTAACCGGTAATTTTAGAAGATACATGTGATCTTATAAAAAAAATGAATATTTCTTCTAGCAATAAAAACCAACACAATTAGTATATAGTTGGGACCTTTTAAGTCTAGAGTTCTTGATAGTGTGTTTATGAAAAAAAATATATTGGGAGATTATAATGACTCCGGCCGGCATAAAAATTTGAGTATTTAATATAGAAAAAATTTAGTTAGAATTTTTAATGAGTTGACATAATTTTTAACTCTTGACTAGGTGAGTGATTTTTCACTCTTAATTTCAGTTAACAATAATTTTTGTTTTAAATCATCTTAAAATTTTGTTAGCACACCGAAAAAAACAAAGTGTACACCAAAAATAATCTTAAAATTTTGTTAATGAGTTTTTTGAATATACTAGTTAAAAATATTTAACATTTTTATTGAATATTTTTACGTACTAATTTTTTAAAATATTTTTTTGTCATTCGAACATAATAAACATTTTACTTTTTATCTACCAAATTTTTTATCCTTATAAAATTGACAAAATTTAATTTTAGACCCTATTTCTTAATTACCTTAAATATGATTAATTTAATTTTAATTTTTAGAAAAGTAAAATTAAAATAACTAATCATGTCCATACATGATTATTATATGTCAATATTACAAAAATGACTATCTATTATAGGAGGACTAAAAAATTATCTCTTATCCCATGGTTCGATCTCATATATATTTTTATTTCTGCAGATCACCACAGAATCATTGCCATATATATGTGTCCAGTCCCCAGCCGTGGGCTCTGTCTGAACGGAGGAAACAGGCTGACCCTTAATCGAAGATCAAGAGATGAGGTTCAGTAACAATTTTACGTACTTTTCTCTTAGCCAATCAAAACTTCTCGCATGGTAAAATTAGGTTTCACTCAATTAATGTACGTCTCGGTATTGACTAGTACTAGTATTGTCTAATCTAAGATATTAAACATATATAGTTGCTGACTCTGATCATCTGAGATATTAAACATATATAGCCATGCTGGCATGCGTATTTTTGTTGAATCAATAATTACTTTCCGTAAACAGAAAAAAGTTTAGTTAGTGTGTTCATATGATATTATTGGGTTGATTAAGATTTTTTTCTTTGCTGTGTACAGGTTCATTAAGATATTCGTAACCATCTTTAATTTTACCTAATATTTTGTTTCATGGAGCACTGTTCTTGTGTGGTTGACAATTACTTATCCTTGGTTTTATGTCAAGTGACTATAATATGAAGGTCACACCTACACTAGCTATCTCAGGTAGAAATTAATTAATGCATACATTTTTAATTATCAAAATAATTCAACAACTTAATTAATCACCTACGATCCTAATTAAAAATTTAAAACTAATTGAGGTTAGGATGCACTAGGTAATCCGAGGGGGTACGTAATTCAGGATGAATGGCACTTATGATGCTGGTTTGTGGTAGCTTGAACAATAATTCCGATCGATGGTGAAAGTGAGGGAACCTGTAAGAAAACACTCAAACGCCAAATTAATAAGGTTTTATCAAAGTGTAGTTAAATGGGGAGAATGAAAGCATACCATGCCCTTTGTGGAATCGGGTATTCATATATGTCCAATATACTATAGATGGAGGTGAGGAGCTCTTTGTATCGTCAATCTTCTTATTTTGTAATATGGTATTGTCACACCGTAATTCACTTGAGCCCCCTATAATCTAACTCAATTCAGCATAATTACTTGTGTCAGTGCTTAAGCGCCATCCAGACTGATGGGAGGTGCATTTAATATATTATTGCGGGTCCCCCATAGACAAAGGCAAGTGCGGGTGAGGTGTAGTCAACCTATGGTTCGAGGTCTCAAAGCTCGATTAGAGTGAGTAGTATCCTAGTTAGGATAAGCCACGTCTCGCCGGGTCTGAAACACTAAATCATTTAACCACGTATATAAAGGTTGTTTTGTGTAAGGGAGTTTTATTTTTCTTGTCTAGGGTGATCTACATATGAACTTTGATGGCGTATTATTTTTTCAGTGCTTCTAGTACTCTTTTAGGAATATTTATTTTGTTTTGTTGATAAAAAGTGAAGTAATTAACTAAATATTATTCAATTTAATGAATACTTTATCCATGTCACATCATGTGAAAGTATACATGTAAGACCATTTTAAGCGTGGGGTGATGTGCTCATAAACATTGAAAAGCAATAATTTGAGTGAGAAAATTGTGTCATTCAAAAGCAATGGTTGGGGAACTCACTAAATATCGGTTTGTCGAAGAGAGCAATCAATGCTCATTCTGCTTTGTGGGGCCAAACGAAAAAAAAAGTAACAATCAATAGTATAACTTAGGAAACATAATACTTTGAAATAAGAGTTGTGTTGATATTGTATATATGGAACATTTATTTACATGGAACACATCATAAATATTTTTTTATTATATTTCATCTTTTATGTTTTGTAGATAAAAATTCATGTATATAAAGTGGAATAATTAACTAAATATTATTCAATTTAATTAATACTTTATTCATGTCACATACATGCAAGAGCATTTTCAATGTAGAGTGATGATATGCTGACAAACATTAGGAATAAGCAACTTCAGGGAGGAAATTTTGTCATGTAAAAACAATTGTTGTGGGACCCGTTAAATAGCGGGTTTCGGAGAGAGCAATCAATGTTCTTTCTATTTTATGGGGCCCAACACAAAACAAGTAACAATAGTATAACTTAAAAACACGTATATTTTGAAACAGTAGATGTGTCAATATCATATCTGTGTGGAACATGTATTTATATACCTCACAAATATTTTTAATTATATTTTATAATAATTATTATTATTTAAACATGTATGCTAATTAAGATAAAAATATCACAAGAATTATAAAAAAAAATAGCATTTTATTAGAAATACAATGGCTCATTTTAACTTTTAGAATATCAATTACCCCTTTTAATTTAAGATTCGTGTTTTACTAATTTTATATGTATTATGCTTTGTAGCGTGTTGTGAGACAATTAATATTTGACCGAAGAATGATCCGAATAAAGAGTCATTGATCCGATAGACTCCAGTCAATAATCCAGATGAGGAATCATACTAATTGGATCCGACTAACACAATAAATCATACTAATAACGTGGAGTGATGTGCTGACAAACATTGAGGATCAACAGCTTGAGAGAGAAAATTGTGTTTTTAAAAAGCAATCGATGCGGGACCCACTAAATACCGGGTTGTCGGAGAGAGCAATCAATGCTCCTTTTGTTTTGTGGGGCCAAGCGCAAAAAAAAAAAGTAAGAATAGTATAACTTAGGAAACATAAATACTTTGAAATAAGAGCTGTGTTGATATCGTATACATGGAACATTTATTTATATGGAACACATCATAAATATTTTTTTATTATATTTTTATATTTTTTGTTTTGTTGATAAAAAGTCATGTATAAAAAGTGAATAATTAACTAAATATTATTCAATATAATTAATACTTTATCCATGTCACATCATGTGAATATATACGTGCAAGAGCATTTTCAACGTAGAGTGATGTGCCGACAAACATTAGTAGTAGGTAACTTCAGGGAGGAAATTGTGTCATTTAAAAACAATCATTGTGGGACCCATTAAATAGCGGGTTTCCGAAGAGAGCAATCAATGCTCTTTCTGTTTTGTGGGGCCAAACACAAAAAAAGTAACAATAGTATAACTTAAAAAACACGTATATTTTGAAATAGTAGATGTGTCCATATCATATCTGTGTGGAACATGTATTTATACACGTCACAAATATGTTTAATTATATTATATAATTATTATTATTTTTAAACATGTTTGCTAATTAAGATAGAAATATCACAAGAATTATAAAAAAAATAGCATTTTATTAGAAATACAATGGATCATTTTAACTTTTAGAATATCAATTACCCCTTTTAATTTAAGATTTGTGTTTTACAAATTTTATATGTTGTATTATGGTTTGTATCGTGTTATGAGACATTTAATATTTGACCGGAGAATGATCCGGAGAAAGAGCCATTGATCCGGCAGACTCCGGTCAGGAAAATAATCCAGATGAGGAATCATACTAATTGGATCCGGCTAACACAATAAATCATACTAATGACGTGGAGTGATATGTGCTGACAAACATTGAGAATCAAAAGCTTGAGTGAGAAAATTGTGTTTTAATTTTAAAATGCAATCAATGCGGGACCCACTAAATACCGGGTTGTAAGAGAAAATAATCAATGCTCCTTTTGTTTTGTGTGGCCAAGCGCAAAAAAATGTGACAATAGTATAACTTAGGAAACATAAATACTTTGAAATAAGAGTTGTGTTGAATCTGTTGATATCGTATACGTGGAACATTTATTTACATGGAACACATCATAACTATTTTTTTATTATATTTTTTATTTTTTGTTTTGTTGATAAAAAGTCATGTATATAAAGTGAGTAAATGACAGTTGTCGATCCTGCACAAAATTATACTTATAATTCTCCGATCTGGAAACTACTTGTAGTAGAATGGTATAAACCGGGTCGAATCCTGAAGATCCACTCAAATTAATCCTTCTTTAGGGGAGTGTTTGATTGATTGGAATAAACTGAAGAAAATAAAAGATCAAGTTAAAAGCAAAGGTTGAATCAATTCAAGACAATATCAATCCAAGGAATTCAGAGGCTATTTTCATGGTAAATCATTGGTTATTAATAACATGCATTCAAGAGATTAAATCTATCAACTTAGAATCATGTGGAACCCCTACAATGATCCCAGATTCACTATTGAAATAATTCCCAGAATTCAATTGATTAAGATTAACAAGATCAAATAACCATAAAATCTTATGTTAGATCCAAATCAATTTTATAAACGGAACCCAATTGAAGTAAATAATTAAATGAACACCTTCAATTTAATTGCTTACTATATGCTTTTCAATCATTGTATGATGATTAACCAATCAAGAGTACAACATACATCAATAACAAATTTCATAACCAAAACATGTTAACCAATCAAGCTTTGATAAAAGAAATATGGAATTGAAGCAAGTGGAGTAGAAAAGCATGGTAGATGTAATTCAATCAGCATGTAAATGAAGATCAAACCTCAAAACCAAGATTAAAATAAGTTTGACTCCTTGAATTGAATAAAAACTTAGCCTTCCATGAAGACTTTACAAAAAGATGAACAAAAGTAAATGAAACTCTTAGTAATTTCTACTACAACTTGGATGATCTTCTCCCTAGCAAGACCTCCTATTTATAGGAGGGGAAAAGATGTCATTCCAAACATGATCACTCAGCCATGACTAAGCATGTTTTGTCCACAAATGGACTTATTGATCAAT
Organism: Sesbania bispinosa; assembly: GCA_026901365.1. Classification (NCBI taxonomy): domain Eukaryota; kingdom Viridiplantae; phylum Streptophyta; class Magnoliopsida; order Fabales; family Fabaceae; genus Sesbania; species Sesbania bispinosa. The sequence goes on along the minus strand of QLOH01000926.1, from coordinate 83,935 downwards.
TACCTAATGCATTTGTCCATTACTTTGAATTATTCACCTACTCTAGCTATCATTCACCTACTTGTCTCCCACTTGCACTGAGCATATCATCCTCAATCTGGCAGAATCCAAGAGAGTTGTCTTCGTATGAAATCAAGCTCTGGATCTTAGCTTTCAAATGCCGCTGGGTTGAGCCCAAAAGGAGTTTTCTAGCCCAAGTTATGGCCCAATCATTGAGTGTTGGTCAGGTTTTCATATGATGCTGACTATTCGGTCTTCCAAGCCCATTTCGACTTACTAGCCATCTGATTTAGCTTTTGGGTTCTTCATCAAAGTTGTAGTGCTTTCTTTTATCTTTCCTACAATGTAAAGAACATAATTTTTAGATGGCGATAACTCAAGTTATGCTTGAAATACGAAAATAGTGTAATGCTGAAAAATGTAATTGAGCCCAATATGAACCTGAATTGGCATAATATGCTTATGACTTGTTAATTAAGCATAAAAAAATGCATTAAAAGGTTAAATTTGAGGGATGATTAATGTGTATAATTTTTATTTATCAAATTCCCCCACACTTACCTTTTGCACGTCCCGGGAAAAATTGGAAACAAGCATAAATTATTGACTCAAAGAGGTGCTTTCCAATGAAATTAGTGAAATGTAAAGAAAACATGAGCTAGAGGTGATTACAAGACATCATAACATTCATGAATTCTTATCTTTATGCATCTCAAAAATAGAAAGGCAACTTCAATTGAAAATAGTGGATTCAAATTGATAGAACCTCGCAGGAAGTACTCTCAATCTCTCAAGTGTTTAAAAGGTCTGTGTTTCTCTCAAATTCGACCCATGAAAATTGCACTATCATAAGCTTGCTTATCTTCTACTTATCCACTGCAAATTACACATACATCCACATCTTAAGAGGTCTTTATTAGGGTACTAATGGAGTGACAATTATGTAGAGGTACAAACAAATATGACAAGTTAAACCAAAGAGAGTAAAGAGGTTTGGAGAACGAATCCAAGTAACAAGTGTGATAGATACATATGAAATCAAACATTGAAGTTTAAGTACATCATTCAATCATTTGGATTCTTCATTCTTTTGCATATCTTCTTTTTTTTTCTTTTTTTTTCTTTTTTTTTTAGTTTTTTTTTTCATAACAATGAAGCACTAAATATGTAGCAACCCACATAATTAACATTCCCCCACACTTATTCAAGAATCCATTCTTATGATAAATCCAATACTCTTCTATTCCATAAGGTTAGGTAAAAGTTTGGTTTTATACTTAAGTATGGAACGAGAGACAACAAATAAGGCTTAAAAAGGGTGATTCAAAGGAAAATAATGTAAGGTTGGCTATTTAACTGGGTAATTTATTCAAGTGAAAGAAAAATTTGCCTCAATCATTTTTGTTCATGCTTGTGCAAGAGTAGTTTCAAAAAGAATCAAAGCAAGTTCTGAAGTAACAATTCCATGGGTGAAAATCACACAAGAAAGAAAGTTTAATTTGTCAACAAGGCTCAAATCCTCACGGCTAATAACTATCAAAATTGATCCATTCAATTCAAATCTCTGTTGCCAAACCAATTAATTTCAAGATGTTAGGAATGAATTCAATCATGTTATAAAAATCTTAAAATCACCTTTTTTTTTCTATGTTTTGTTTTACACTTTTTAAATTTACTGGAAAGCTTAAAACAAAAACACAAATTCTTTTTTTTTTTAAACTAACAGGATGCATATCAAGAGTTAAACATAACTCCTTACTCTGCCATCCTATTAATTTTTTTTTTAAAAAAAATCGGACCATCTTTTCCCTCCCCCCAACCTAATCAAGACATTGTCCCTAATGTCTTTATAGACTGGTGATTTTATTTTTAAATTGATATTTAAATGAAAAACTATACAAGCACAACTTTAAGAGGAAGGAAAGTTACAACCGAAGAGTGGTATCAGGATCTTCCTTCCTTCCATCATCTTTGTTATTCTTGTCCACCTGCTTTCCTGATGCATAAGGTCCAAGTGAAAGGTTCTGCATTTGTTCAAGAAGTTCGTTAGCATTTGAAGAGCATGCCATGATTCTTTGCAGTCCTTGAGGTATGAATCCTTGATGCATAGCCTGTTCCAGAAAACTTAACAATCCATTATAAAACCATTAACATTTAAGAACCCTAATGGCTTTTGGTGGAAGTTAGAATTGGCCCAAGACACAACAGTGAAGATATCTTCTAAGGTTCCAAGACCACCAGGTAATGCAATAAATGCATCAGATTTGTATAGCATTTGTGCCATACGCTCCTGCATTGTTGAAACCCTCAGTACGGTGCCTAGGGTAAGGTTTGCGGTCTTCTTGTTATTACCATCCATTAGAGCAACACCCAAAACTTGGCTCCCTCTTGTGATTGTAGTTCCTGCTATACAACCCTTCAGGCCTTGTACTCCCCCCTCCATACACAACATTGATCTTTCTAGCAGCTAATGCTTTACCAAGGTCATAAGCTGCATGTCGAAATGCTTCATCCTTTCCGAGATTGGTTCCACCAAAGACACAGATACTGTGAAATCTGCGTGTAGATGGTCCTGCAGTTTCTTTAAAGGAAGACATTTTGTTGTACCAATCATTTGTGATAGTGGGAATTTATAAAGATGAAATAACCAGTACAAAGATCAAATTGTCAATTTTTTTTTCTTTTTCTATTTTTTTTTTGATTAAGTGTTAATCGATGAAAAGACAAGTAAGGATAAACAAAGATACGCACGAATTATAAAGTCAAAAAGAATCAGCTGAAAAGAAAACTCAAAACAAATTAAAGACAGGCGTGAATTATAAAGTCAAAAAGATACAACTGAAAAGAATTCAAAGATGCACATGCATATGAACAGAAGTTGTGATTTTGGCTCACATCTTCCTCTGGTTTTACGTCCAGTAACGGCTTGAACGCCTTCTATGAGTCGAGGAGTTGCTTCCCATCCAATTTTCTTATAAACTGGCAAACAGGGTCTTTTAGAGTCAGATTCCCAAGACTATATTGTTCCTTCTCCCTTCGGAATAATTCAGCTAAATCAAGAAGAACCATTTGAACCTGTCCACTAGGATGCGTCTCAAGAGCCTGGCTAATGTTATCCAAAGACTCCTTACTCAGTCCATCCTTAATGAATTTAATTTTATCTTCTCGATTTATAGAAGTCATTCCGACATTATTACATCTCGAGTTACAATTCCATCTTGCACACTTATAACAAACTTGCATTCTTTTGCTCTTCTTTTTTTAGAAAAAGAACTCCTACCCATTCCTGACAAATGTCTATCAAATGAATCTTGAAATTCACCTGCTAAGCGTACCTTGGCCTCGATGATCCAACGTACATCCTCAGGAAGGCCTAAGCGCATCAGTACTCTTAGCCTTTCAAGTCTACATCTGTAAATTTTCCTGAGATCGTCTTGAGGGAGAGTAGGGAACCAAACTCTGAGCTTGGCGAGGGTTTCCTCCATTCTTTCTCTCTAGCAAAGTTGTTCAGTGCAAGGGTGGATTGTTCTGTATATATAATAGTTAAGGAGAACAAATCGAAGCATTGCACAACAAACACAATAATAATAAGATAAAAATAATGAAAACTCTAGAAAACTCTCCACACATAATCAACAAAATGAAAAACACATATCATTAACAACAATAACTGAAGAAAAAATAGAAAAAAAAATTGGGAAGAGAAATTTCTACTTTAAGTCAAGCCAAGTAGATGGCATTGTGCAGGTGCACCTCTTCCACCGTATGCTCTTGAGAACCCTCATAGAAGGGCTTAAGCCGATGTCCATTTACCTTGAAGATCTTTTTGGTTGTCTCATCTGTGATCTCTACTGCATCATAAGGAAAAACATTAGTAACCACAAATGGACCTAACCATCTAGAACGTAACTTACCAGGCATCAGCTTAAGACGAGAATTATATAAGAGCACTTTTTGTCCAACAATGAACTCTTTTCTTGTTATCATCTTGTCATGGAATGCTTTAGTCTTTTCCTTGTAAATTCTGGAATTCTCATACGCTTCTAACCGAATTTCTTCAAGTTCTTGCAATTGAAGCTTTATATGCATTCCATCTTTATCCAAGTTCAAATTGCATTGCTTAATAGCCCAATATGCTTTGTGCTCAATCTCTACCGGTAGATGGCATGTTTTTCCAAAGACTATCCGGTAAGGGGACATCCCTATAGGAGTTTTATAAGCTGTTATGTAAGCCCATAAAGCATCATTAAGCCTTTTGCTCCAGTCTTCCTATTCGGTTGGACTGTTTTCTCCAGAATTTGTTTGAGTTCCCCTGTTGGATACTTCAGCTTGACCATTTGTTTTGAGGATGATATGGTGTAGACATCTTGTGCACCACCCCATATTTCTTCAACAAGGATGCCATGTTCCTATTGCAGAAATGAGATCCTTGATCACTGATGATTGCCCTTGGAATTCCAAACCTGCTAAAAATGTTAGACCTGACAAAGTCAATCACAACATGAGAGTCATCTAGTGCGAGTGGCTTTTGCTTCTACCCATTTAGAAACATAATCCACAGCCAGTAAAATAAAATTGAAACCAAAAGAGTTAGGGAAAGGTCCCATGAAGTCAATGCCCCAAACATCAAACACCTCACAAAACAACAATGGTTGTTGAGGCATCTCATTTCTACGTGATATGTTGCCCATTCTTTGGCATTGTTCACAATTCTTACAATACCTGTAAGCATCACGAAACAAGGTAGGCCAATACAAACCAAAGTCCAAAACCTTTCTAGCAGTACGTTAAGGTCCAAAGTGCCCACCACATGCAAATGTATGGCAAAAAATCTAGAATGGAATTAAACTCATGATCTGGCACACAACGCCTAATGACTTGATCGCTGCAAAATTTCCACAGGTAGGGATCTTCCCATACATAATATTTAAAATTGCTTTTACGTTTATCTATTTGTGCCCTAGATGCATGTGCAGGGCAAAACAGATGCAACCAAGTAATTAACTAAATCAGCAAACCAGGGGGTGGTGTCACGCCAGTTCCAAAAGTTGTTCATCAGGAAAAGAATCATGAATAGGGAGGGAGTCAGGTGCTCTCTCAATTCTGCTTAAATGATCAGCTACCATATTTTTGCACCGCTCTTGTCCCTAATCTCCAATCAAAACTCTTGAAGTAGCAACATCCATCTAATTAACCTTGGTTTTGCATCTGGCTTCTTCAATAGGAACTTTAGTGCTGCATGGTCAGTAAAAACAACCACTTTAGAATTAAGCAAATATGATCTGAATTTATCAAGTGCAACAACAATTGCTAATAATTCTTCTCAGTGGTAGTATAGTTAGCTTGTGCAGCATCTAAAGTTCTAGAAGCATAATATATGACATGAGGAAAATTTTCCAACTCTTTGTGCAAGGACAGCTCCCACAGCATAATTGGATGCATCACACATGATCTCAAAAGGAGTGGTCCAATTTGGTGACTTGATAATTGGAGTTGTGGTCAATGATTTCTTGAGTTGATCAAAAGCCTCCTTGCACCTGTCATCAAAGTTAAAATCAACATCTTTTTGTAGCAAGTTAGAAAGTGGAAGGGCTATCTTGCTAAAGTCTTTGATGAAGCGTCTGTAGAAACCGTGCATGACCAAGAAATGATCTAATCTTCGCGGAATGCAAGATGGGTAAGGTAAACTAGAAATTACAACCAATCTTGGCAGGATCCACTTCTATACCCTTCTTTGAAATTACATGTCCTAACACTATTCCTGGTCAAACCATAAAGTGACATTTCTCAAAATTAAGAACAAGGTTAGTTTCAATGCATCTATGTAAAACCTATCTAAACTATCTAAACAGTTTCAAACGAAAACCATACACAGTGAAATCGTCCATGAACACCTCTATGCACTTTTCAAGGAAGTCAGCAAAGATACTGACCATGCACCGCTGGAAGGTACCAGGGGCATTGCATAGGCCGAATGGCATCCTCCTATAGGAAAAGTTCCAAAGGGGCAGGTGAATGTGGTATTTTCCTAGTCCTCTGGTGCAATGTGAATCTGGAAATAACCTGAAAAGCCATCAAGAAAACAGTAATGAGATTCCCAGCTAAACGCTCAAGCATTTGATCAATAAAAGGCAAAGGGAAATGATCCTTTCTAGTTGTTTGGTTAAGTTTCCTATAATCAATACAAACTCTCCAACTGTTTTGCACTCTGGTAGGAATAAGCTCATTCTTATCATTCTTCACTACTGTGAGGCCAGACTTCTTCGGGACCACTTGGACTGGACTTACCCAATGACTGTCAGATATAGGATAAATGATGCCGGCTTGTAAAAGCTTGGTCACCTCCTTCTTCACAACATCCAAAATTAGAGGATTGTAGACGTCTTTGTGGCTGCCTTATTGGTTTAGCTCCATCTTCAAGTAAGATCCTATGCATGCACATAGAAGGGCTAATACCAGGAATGTCAGCTAGGTCCATCAATTGCCCTTTTATGCTTCCTTAAGACTTGTAACAACCTTTCTTCTTGCTCAGCCTGAAGACTTGTTGAAATAATCAAAGGTAACTTTTTCATTTTCCTCTAAATAAACATATTTCAAATGCTTTGGGAGTTGTTTGAGTTCCAATGTAGGTGGGTTGCTCAATTGAGGGAAGTGTCCTGGTGGATGGAATTGCATCTGTAACCTGTAACTCAACAACATCCAATTCAATCAATCATTACCTTCTAGCTCTGTTGAATCATCAGGTACACCATCATCATGATGTATACTACCTGCATCATGAAAATCCTCCTGCAAGTAAGTATCAATCTCAGCACAAACAGGACATAATATAGAATTACAACAATTGTTACAGGTGTAAACATCATGTAAATCAGCAAAAGAAGGGAAATCTTCATTAAACAGCTCAGAATAGGTATCATCAACCAGATCATCTAGTAACTCAATATGAAAACAGAGTGCTCCTCCATGGGATGCTTCATATCATCAAATATATTAAATCTGACAATATAATCTCCAAACTCCATGGAAAGAGTTCCTGCATGGACATCAATCTTTGTTCTAGCTGTCTTAAGGAATGGTCTCCCTAGAATAATCGGAGCCTTATTGGATTTAGACTCTCCCTCCATATCTAAAATGTAGAAATCTGCAGGGAAAATCAAATCATTAACTTTAACAAGGACATCCTCAATAAGTCCAGCAGGGTATGCATTACTCCTATTAGCTAGTTGGATGACAACACATGTACTTTGCAAAGGTCCAATGGCAAGAGAGTTAAAGATAGACATAGGCATAACATTAATTGAAGCACCTAAATCTAACAAAGCATTTTCAAATTTACAATTGCCAATTATGCAAGGGATAGTAAACGTCCCTGGATCTTTGCACTTTGTGGGTATTTGTTGAATGATGGCTGAAACGTTTTGCCCCATACTAATCTTTTCATCTCCCTTCAGCCTTCTTTTGTGTGTGCACAAGTCTTTGAGAAACTTAACATATCTTGGAATTTGCTTGATTGCCTCCAGAAGTGGAATATTGACTTCCACTTTCCTAAAGGTTTCCAAGATCTCCTTCTCCATCTCGTCTACCTTCCTGGATTTTGCAGCTCTTTGAGGAAATGGTAGTGGTACATTCTGCTGCATACTTTTCTCAGAATTTCGAAAAGATGCATCATCATCTGATGGCTTTGCTCCTTCTGCATGATCCAATGGTTGTACTTTTGTATCATCCGGTGCATTTTTTGAATGAAGTCTTGGTTTTTTAGCAGCTTTCTGTATGTTTGACTCATCCATCACCCTTCCAGATCGAAGGGAAATTGCATTGACATTGGGGTTCACCACTGGTTGAGCAGGCAACTTATCGGAACCTTTAGATTGCATCTCATTTAGTGAAGAGGCAAGTTGTCCAATTTGAATTTCTAAATTCTGAATGGTAGCCTCCGTCCTTTGCTGGAATTGCAGATTTGTTGCAGCCATTTGCTTCACAAGATCTTCTAGTGAAGGTTCAGAGTTAGGTTGTGAAGGCTGCTGAGCTGCCAACATTTTGTTGATGCATTTGATGTCTCACAGGTTGCTGGTAAGATGGTATACTAGTACCTGCATTATGCTGAAACTGTTGTTGAGGTTGTGGTCTTGTATTGTTACCCCACCTCAATTGGGATGATCTCTCCATCCAGGATTATATGTATTTGAGTAAGGATCATAACGTTGTTGTTGTTGTGATCTCCCATGGAAAGCTCCAGTTACAGCCAACAGATTCACCTGCTTGAATGGTAGGGCAACATCAGTTGGATGAGATGAGCAATTACAGATACCACATACCTTTTCCGGTGCTTGCAAAAGTAGTTGTTGTGTTTGAGAAGGTTGTTGTTGAGCTACTGCCACTTGTCTCACTAAGGATGTTAGTTCATCAAGTCTATTCTGCAGCCTTTGTTGTTCTTCCTGTGACACTTGAATTTCGTTCACTGCCCGAGTTGGCGTGATTCTGGTCCCAAATTGTTGGGTGTTGGAAGCCATGGTAGAGATAAGGCTTCTTGCTTCATGGATGCTTTTGTTCATTAATGCACCACCACTTGCTGCATCGATCATGGTTCTTTCCATAGGCAATAATCCTTCATAAAAGTATTGGTTTAAAAGTTAATCGCTTATTTGGTGGTGTGGGCAGCTGGCACACAACTTTAAAAATCTCTCCCAGTACTCGTACAGAGTCTCTCCAGTCATTTGCCTAATTCCGCAAATTTCCTTTCTGATAGCACCAGTTCTTGAAGCAGGGAAGTATTTCTCCAAGAATACCTTCTTCATGTCATTCCAACATGTTACAGAACCTGAAGGAAGATAAAACAACCAATCTTTAGCAACATCAGTAAGTGAGAAAGGAAAATCTCTCAATTTGATGTGCTCCTCAGCAACTCCTTGAGGTTTCATGGAGGAGCAAACCACTTCAAACTCTTTTAGATGTTTGTGTGGATCTTCTCCTGCAAGACCATGAAATTTAGGAAGCAAGTGAATTAAACCAAATTTAAGTTCAAAATCAACATCCAAGTTTGGATATTCAATGCACAAAGGTTGGTATGTAACATCAGGAGCAGCCAACTCCCTCAAAGTTCTATCCTGCACATTGTTAGCCATTTGTTCAAATTGATTTATATCAACAGGTTGTTTAACTTGAGCAAACAATTTTCTCTTAGATCTGTGTAAAGTTCTTTCAATTTCTGGATCAAATTCAATTAATTTTGAAGTAGAAGATCTAGTCATAAACTAGGAAAAAGAAAAGAAGGAAACAAAAGAACTAAAAACAATCACAATAAAAAAAATAAATAAAAGGATACTATCAAGTGGATCCCCGGCAACGGCGCCAAAATTTTGACAGTTGTCGATCCTGCACAAAATTATACTTATAATTCTCCGATCTGCAAACTACTTGTAGTAGAATGGTATAAACCGGGTCGAACCCTGAAGATCCACTCAAATTAATCCTTCTTTAGGGGGGGTGTTTGATTGATTGGAATAAACTGAAGAAAATAAAAGATCAAGTTAAAAGCAAAGGTTGAATCAATTCAAGACAATATCAATCCAAGGAATTCAGAGGCTATTTTCATGGTAAATCATTGGTTATTAATAACATGCATTCAAGAGATTAAATCTATCAACTTAGAATCATGTGAAACCCCTACAATGATCCCGGATTCACTACTGAAATAATTCCCAGAATTCAATTGATTAAGATTAACAAGATCAAATAACCATAAAATCTTATGTTAGATCCAAATCAATTTTATAAACGGAACCCAATTGAAGTAAATAATTAAATGAACACCTTCAATTTAATTGCTTACTATATGCTTTTCAATCACTGTATGATGATTAACCAATCAGAGTACAACATACATCAATAACAAATTTCATAACCAAAACATGTTAACCAATCAAGCTTTGATAAAAGAAATATGGAATTGAAGCAAGTGGAGTAGAAAAGCATGGTAGATGTAATTCAATCAGCATGTAAATGAAGATCAAACCTCAAAACCAAGATTAAAATAAGCTTGACTCCTTGAATTGAATAAAAACTTAGCCTTCCATGAAGACTTTACAAAAAGATGAACAAAAGTAAATGAAACTCTTAGTAATTTCTACTACAACTTGGATGATCTTCTCCCTAGCAAGCCCTCGTATTTATAGGAGGGGAAAAGATGCCATTCCAAACATGATCACTCAGCCATGACTAAGCATGTTTTGTCCACAAATGGACTTATTGATCAATTACCTAATGCATTTGTCCATTACTTTGAATTATTCACCTACTCTAGCTATCATTCACCTACTTGTCTCCCACTTGCACCGAGCATATCATCCTCAATCTGGCAGAATCCAAGAGAGTTGTCTTCATATGAAATCAAGCTCTGGATCTTAGCTTTCAAATGCCGCTGGGGTGAGCCCAAAAGGAGTTTTCTAGCCCAAGTTATGGCCCAATCATTGAGTGTTGGTCAGGTTTTCATATGATGCTGACTATTCGGTCTTCCAAGCCCATTTCGACTTACTAGACATCTGATTTAGCTTTTGGGTTCTTCATCAAAGTTGTAGTGCTTTCTTTTATCTTTCCTACAATGTAAAGAACATAATTTTTAGATGGCTATAACTCAAGTTATGCTTGAAATACGAAAATAGTGTAATGCTGAAAAATGTAATTGAGCCCAATATGAACCTGAATTGGCATAATATGCTTATGACTTGTTAATTAAGCATAAAAAATGCATTAAAAGGTTAAATTTGAGGGATGATTAATGTGTATAATTTGTATATATCAGTAATTAACTAAATATTATTCAATTTAATTAATACTTTATCCATGTCACATCATGTGAATATATACGTGCAAGAGCATTTTCAACGTGGAGTGATGTGCTCATAAACATTAGTAATAGGCAACTTAGGGAGGAAATTGTGTCATTTAAAAACAATCGTTGTAGGACCATTAAATAGCAGGTTTTCGGAGAGAAGCAATCAATTCTCTTTTTGTTTTGTGGGGCCAAACACAAAAAAAGTAACAATAGTATAACTTAAAAAATACGTATATTTTGTAACAGTGATGTGTCCATATCATATATGTGTTGAACATGTATTTATACACGTCACAAATATGTTTAATTATATTTTATAATAATTATTATTTTTAAACATGCATGCTAATTAAGATAGAAATATCACAAGAATTATAAAAAAATAGTATTTTATTATAAATACAATGGATCATTTTAACTTTTAGAATATCAATTACCCCTTTTAATTTAAGATTTGTGTTTTACATTTTTTTATGTTGTATTATTGTTTGTATCATGTTAACAGACATTTAATATTTGACCGGAGAATGATCTGGAGAAAGAGCCATTGATCCGGGAGACTCGGTTAGGAAAATAATCCAGATGAGGAATCATACTAATTGGATCCGGCTAACACAATAAACTGTAACTTCCCGAAAAATGGACCCAAAAAGAATCTAGAGGAGAGTTAGGAGTGGATTGAGAACTTGAGGGTATGAGAATGGATTACGAGAAAGGATATGGAGTTTAGTAAGAGTTCATGAGTGTTTAGGGAAATTTAGAAGATGAACTAAGTTAAGAGAAGGTTATAGTGAAAGGAACTAGGAATGAATGGGAGAGGTTGGAGTTAGAATTAAAGAGCAGTTCAAGTTAAGAATTTAAGTATTAGGATCCTCTCTTAAGCGAGAATGGACTCGCTTAAGCGAGTTTAGCAGCAAAACTTAAGAAACTAGCTTCTGCTATTCTCGCTTGAGCGAGAATGGTCTCGCCCAAGCGAGAAACAGGGAAATTTTGGAGTGCTCTCTGGACATTTTTTGCCCAGGCGAGAAGGGTCTCGCCCAAGCAACAATCTTCCAGAGAGGGGAATACTCTCTGGAGTATTCTCACTTGAGCGAGAACACGAATGTAGGATTTTTTCAGCATTCTTGCTCAGGCGAGAAAGACTCGCGCCTAAGCGAGACCACGCGTCCCAATCTTTAAAACTCATTTAGGGCACAAATTTCTCATTTTCTCTTCCTCTTCCTTTCGATCTAGAGAGAGTGAGGGTTTCCTAGAGAGAGAAAACTCCATGGAAGCTTGGAGAATGAGGATCAAGGCCAAGGATCTCCAACCCCAACCTCCCCCAACCTTTTTCCTCTTCCCTTTGAGCTACATTGAGGTGAGTAGAGCTCACACACAACACATCCCTCTTGTGTGAAATCCTCCATGAACCCACTTCTCCCTCTCCCTTTTATGTGGTTTTAGGTGATTATTTATGGTAGTCCACCGATTGATTTGTAGTTGTTTTGGTTATTCACTATGCCAAAATATGGTTTTTACCGCGCTTCAATTATCACGGTTACAATAAGGAACCGGGTTAAAATGTAGTATGGATGACAATTACCATGGTTCCGTAAGACAACCAGGGTAATAAAGGCGTAGTTCATTTAAAAAAAAGACAAAATTATCGCGGTTCCGAAAATGAACCGCGGTAAAAAATTGCCTGATTGGTTTTAACCCAGTTGCCTTAAGCAATCGCAGTATTTGATTTTAAAGAACCCTAAACCCTTCATCCTTTCCTATGTGCCGCGCTTCCTAGCTTCCTCTTCTTCATTCTTCTTCCGTCTTCTCTCCGTAGCTCGCTGTCGCGTCTACTCATCTACTCTTGTCTCGTCTCTGTTAAAGCTTGGTTGTCCCCATCTCCGTTCAAGCTTGGCCGTCACCGTCATCGTTCAGTGCGTGCCCCTCCGTCCTTGGCCATCGCCGTCTTTGTTCAGTGCGTGCCCCTCCGTCCTTGGCGTTGTTCATGAAGTCTCTGTTTAAGGAAATGAGGGAGCAGAACAAGGGAGTGCATGCTGGTGCCACAGTTTACATGGCCAAGATGGTGGAGTGTTCCAACGATGTGGGCAGCGATGATGCTGCATCGACATCGATGCCCGGTGGCTGTATTCCAGAAGTTGTACCCTAGGGTTTCTTTCATCCTTTTTTTCAAGGTGATTTTTTTAGATTTCTTTTTCTCTTTTCTACCAAAACTTCCCTTAAATGTTTGAAGTTCCTTTTATTCATAATTTATTTGAGTTCTGAGATGTAACCAGGGAATTGCAGGAGCGTTAAACTTTGTGCTTTTTCTTTATACTACTTGGAATCAGTTTAGGAATTAACCCCTTCTTGGCTTGATTACTCTTAGAAATTAGGGATTTTATCATGAATTTGAATTAGAAATCAGTTTAGGAATCGGTTCTAAGGTGTAGGTTGGAACATTTTCTGGTTTACATTCTCAGTTCCCTTTTTTATGGCCAAATTTTCCCTCCTATTCTTGTGTCTACTTACAAGTTACAATTTTCCCAATTAGTGGGTCCTTATCATTCTCCACTTTAAAAAAACTGTTTGTGAATATTAGTTATTCTTACGACGCACCTCTTACTCAATTGCTGGTAAATTCACGATATAGAAAAACAAATTTGGCTATAATAGAGTCAAAGGGCCAAAGCAGTTTGATTTGTATAATTTATTTACGCTTGGATGAAACAAATAAATGACCTATTTCTAGTACAGATCTCATTGCCTTCCTTTTCCCTTGGGTTGCCAACATACTATATCCTTGCTTTCTCTGAATCATCTTCTAATTTGTCTCGCTATGATGGTATCAGGTCAATGGCTGACTCCCCTGTTCCTCTCTATCTCTTTCCCTCGAAATGCACACACAACTCACTACCATGTTTCATTTTATGTTCTCTATTTTAATTGATAAATCATTTAGCTTGGCTTAAACCCTTTTTATCTATATCTAGATATGGAAAACAAATTTATGCTGATGAGCTAGACTCTCTTTACGAAGATTCCAGAGCTAAAGGATTTGGTTCTGAGGTACACACCTATGAATCCTTCTAAATTTCAAATTTGGCTGGAAGATGTTTGGCAGCTTCTCCAAATTTATCCATGTTGCTTTTTTAAGCTAGCTTTCAATCTTTAATATGTTTTAGGTCAAAATGAGAATTTTGATGGGGAATATGCCCTTTCAGCTGGTTATTATGATGCATATTACAAGCGAGCACAGCAGGTAATACTATCATTATTTTATAAATTTCTTGGTGGGTATGATGATCTGATCTACCTTTTAAGTCTTGCTAATGTTCATGAATTCATTTTCATAGGACTGGTGTACATTCATGCCGTTGGTTTAAGAAGTTGAGTTTCTAGATTTAATTATTATATGATGTATGTTGGTTATTTATGTGTTTTCTAGAATCTAATGTTAACATAGTGCTGTGATAGATGAATTGTTGCTTCATTTCCTAGGATTGTCATATGAATGTTCTGAATTTCATCTTTTTTTAGAGGTTTAGGATCTTCAGGGAGACGTTTAGATTTCTGTCTAGAATTACTAAAGCTTAAATAGCTTTGAAGCTGTGAGCAGACCACAAAACTGCTGGTGATCAGATCTGGTAAAAATTGTAGGTGATACCTTAGATATTAAAACTAACCGATCCAAGAATTATCTCTGATAGTCATTAACTATAGGGTTGGTTGCATTGCATGAGTTTATCCCAAACATGTGTCAAATATATAGTATTGGGGGTTCTAGTTGCTCCACAAGGGATTTTTGTACTGGAATTAAGTCACATGTAACCAATGGTTAAGAACTTAAGAGGGTGATCTTTCTTTACTGTCAAAAGTTTCATTTCTAGCTACTTTCATATACATTGACATATCAAGCATAATGTTTTCCTTTCTTTATTATTTTATCCAGGTAAATGTTAACCTAGCTGGACTACCTGCCTTGGTTTTACCATGTGGGTTTGTTGAGGGTGGGCCTGCAGGCCTTCCTGTTGGCCTGCAAATGATTGGTGGAGCATTTGATGAGGTATTTACTTTTCCTGTCCACTGCATTGGACTCCTTGTTGATGGAGCTTCTCTATGTTGCCTCTAGATTTGTTTTCTTTTTTTGTCTGTCATAAAAATATAATAGAGGGAGATGGGGATAACCTATAAGATATTTTGAACTCTAATTTGAAAATGATTGAACAAGATCCGGGGAAGAAAAATAAGAAAATCAAAGTTTTAGGGTTAAGCTCTAAAAAATTTGGTTCTTTTTTTTTCAATCAAATGATATATACGTGTAAAAGTTACAACTCATTTAGTTTTCTTATTCTACAAAAGATAAAATTGCTTATCACCTGCACATGATCACTTTTGTTTAGCTCCTCTCTCTATACTAACGTTTTACTTATTGGGATGACTAAGAGAAACATGCTTGATGAAGCTCTCTTGAGGTATCGATATTTTGCCCAGTTAATTATATCTTGTTTGACATTTAGTTTAGCATTTTGAACAAGTGTATTTTGATGCCAAGTCCTTGATACTTTTATATTGGATTTCTTTGAAATTTATGTTTGGCTAGTTGAAATTGTTGGGCTAGTTTAAATTTATAAAGGTAAAGGCTTGTGAGTTAATTACTTTTAGGGATTAAATCATATCGGACTTTCTATTGGGATTTTTGGGATTTTTAATATAACAGATAGGTATTAACAACAAAATAGCTACGAAAAAGGGTTTTTTTTTATCGCGGTTCACAAAGCCAACCGCGGTAAAAAAGTGTGCAGAAATTTCACGCTTCCAGACAATTACCGCGGTTGCTTTTCGGAATCGCGGTAAAAGGCCTAACTCAATTACCGCGGTTCCGAAAATTAACCGCGGTAATTGCCTTTTATCCTACCGCGGTAAAAGGGCTTTTTGAACCCCGGTAAAAGTCTTTTTTCTGTTATAGTGATTTGAATATATTGAGGTTAGGACCCCTACTTAGGGTTTGGAATTGGGACTTTCTAGGGTTGGGAGCTTTTGCTTGTTTTTATTTAATATTATGCCTATGAGGAATGTATATAATATGCTGAGGATGATTGTTCTTGCTTGAAAAACATTGAGAAAATTGTGTTTTTAAAATGCAATCGATGCGGGACCCACTAAATACCAGGTTTTCGGAGAAAACAATCAATGCTCCTTTTGTTTTGTGGGGCCAAGCGCAAAAAAATGTGACATTAGTATAACTTAGGAAACATAAATATTTTGAAATAAGAGTTGTGTTGGTATCGTATACATGGAACATTATTTACATGGAACACATCATAAATATTTTTTTATTATATTTTATATTTTTTGTTTTGTTGATAAAAAGTCATGTATATAAAGTGAATAATTAACTAAATATTATTCAATTTAATTAATACTTTATCCATGTCACATCATGTGAATATAGACATGCAAGAGCATTTTCAACGTGGAGTGATGTGCTGACAAACATAAGGAATAAGCAACTTCAGGGAGGAAATTGTGTCATTTAAAAACAATCGTTGTGGCACCCATTAAATAGCGGGTTTCCGGAGACAGCAATAAATGCTCTTTCTGTTTTGTGGGGCCAAACACAAAACAAGTAACAATAGTATAACTTAAAAAACACGTATATTTTGAAATAGTAGATGTGTCCATATCATATCTGTGTGGATCATGTATTTATATACGTCACAAATATTTTTAATTATATTTTATAATAATTATTATTTTTAAACATTTATGGTAATTAAGATAGAAATATCACAAGAATTATAAAAAAACATTTTATTAGAAATACAATGGCTTATTTTAACTTTTAGAATATCAATTACCCCTTTTAATTTAAGATTTGTGTTTTACAAATTTTATATGTTGTATTATGGTTTGTATCATGTTATGAGACATTTAATATTTGACCGGAGAATGATCCGGAGAAAGAGCCATTGATCCGGCAGACTCCGATCAGGAAAATAATCCAGATGAGGAATCATACTAATTGGATCCGACCGGCCAACACAATAAATCATACTAATAACGTTGAGTGATGTACGCTGACAAACATTGAGAATCAACAACTTGAGTGTGAAAATTGTGTTTTTAAAATGCAATTGATGCGAGACCCACTAAATACCAGGTTGTCGGAGAGAGCAATCAATGCTCCTTTTGTTTTGTGGGGCCAAGCACAAAAAAATGTGACAATCGTATAATTTAGGAAACATAAATACTTTGAAATAAGAGCTGTGTTGATATCGTGTACGTGGAACATTTATTTACATGGAACACATCATAAATATTTTTTATTATATTTTATATTTTTGTTTTGTTGATAAAAAGTCATGTATATAAAGTGGAATAATTAACTAAATATTATTCAATATTATTAATACTTTATCCATGTCACATCATGTGAATATATATGTAAAATCCCTAAAATTGGACATAAGAAGAATCTAGAGGAAGTTAGAAGTAAGATGAGAACTTAGGGGTTGGAAGGGAAAATAAGATGGGAGTTATGGAATTGATTAAGAGTTGAGTTTTGAGGGAACTGAGAAGAGAAAAACTATGTATTAAGCCAAACCTGACTGTAGAGTTAGCATAGGAGAAGTCACACCCCGGTGGTAGAAAGGCTAGCACAGTGAAGAGGTGAGGAAGGAAGTAGAGACAAAAAAATAAGGGAATAGAGGAGCCCAGTCTCATGAACACTTATAACCCTTGATCTTAGCCATATTGGAGTGAATTGATGAGTTATAAACATGATTCATGTAAAGTGTGCCCCGTTGGGTTTCAACGAAGGTCGTTGCTTAATTTTGGGTTTTAAGCCTAATGACCTTGGTTAACTAATTCGAAAATATCTAGGGTTATAGGTGTTCAATTGAGGTGATTCCACTTGGATTAGAAGGCTAAGATCCGGGGGCTTCAGTTTGATATGCTATATGATAGTATTCTGAGCTCATTTTCAATCCAAACAGGCGTATTCTCGCTCAAGTGAGAAAGTTGTCGAGAAATAGAGGAATTCCAATATGTTTTCCTAGCTCAAGCTGCGCTCTGAGCGCAGAAAATATAGAGTTTAGGAGAGAAATTGTGCCCAAGCTGCGCTCCGAGCGCAGGAACGAATCTCCTGCGCTCAAGTTGTGCTCAGAGCGCAGTCTAAGGGCAGGAACGCATCTGACTTTTTGAATGCAGAATTAGGGTTCCTCCCTCATTCTTTCTTGGTTCCTATTCAATTTTAGAGAGGGAGAGATATTTATAGAGAGAGGAACTCCTTGGGAGCTTGGAGGACGAGGATCAAGGCCAAGGATCTCCAACCCTAACCCTCCCCCAACCTTCTTCCCCTCTCTTAGAGCTTCTATTGAGGTTAGTGTGGTTCTCACTCACTTGTACTATTGATTGCTATCCTAAGTATGCTCCCTATTCCTTCTCCCCTTGCTATTACTGTTGATTATGGTTTATTTTATACAAATCTAGGGTGGTTTATTGGATTGATTGGATGCATGAATGTAGTGCTCAAACCCTAGGTTAGAGGAATTGGGGATTTTGTGAAATCTTAAATTGTTGATGTTGAACCTTGGCTTTACTGTTGTTTATGCACATGTTCATTCTCATGAAAGTATTGTTATGCTCATGAAATCATTCATTCAAGTTTTTGAAGAGGAAAAGGATTTGGGTCTTAGGACCTCATGTTTTGAAAGGAAGAGTTTTGGGTCTTTTAGACCTCATGTTGAAATTAATGACTTTGAATCCTTGGACTTCATGTTTAAAAGAATTATTTTGGGTCCTTGGATTTCATGTTTAAAATGATCGTGTTAAATAATCAGATTTTTGGTCCTTGGACTCATGTTCCCAAGACTCTGTCTTCGGTCCTTGGACTCATGTTAAATAATCAGGTTTTGGTCCCTGGACTCATGTTCCTGAGACTTTGTCTCCGGTCCTTGGACTCATGTTACAAGAGAGGTAATCTCATTTGCTCCACGACCAAGGGGTTAAATGGGTTTCCTCAACAAAATAATGGAATTCATGTTGATTGCTAATAAAACTTAATCAGGGTGGCCCTAGACGATGGTCCTTGGTCACATGGTCGAGCGCTCAATGAGGTCAAGTGAGAAGAACCCTTGGGTGTTTGGGTTAAAATACTTCAGACTAACTCTGCATTGGTTGCTTTTATGTACGATTTATGATATTTACTTTCACTATATTGTGCATTACCTGACTTCCTGTAGCTCGTGATGTATGAACCAATATGTATTTCTGTGTATTCTTATTGCATATACATTTACTTGTCTTCCCCCACACTGCACACACTGTTATCACACTCATTGGGACGTAGTCTCATCCCACGATGTGGGAAATTACATTCAGTTGTGCAGGAAAGATTGATCGATAGTGGATGAAGAGTTGAAGCCCCTATGGTGGATTCTTCCACCCTACAGCTGTCAGAGTGACTTCTAGTGCACTTAGATGTAATTAAATTGTGTGATGTTGTATTAATTAGAACGTTGTATCCAGGATTGATTACATTTTAGGGTCACTGAGTGACAAGTGTATTGTATGAAGTATGTTGAGCATTTGATGTGTTTAGCTTAAGCAACGTTGGATTGCCTAATCAATTACGTGATTGTATGACGATATTCAAAATGGCTCGAAATGATTTTAGAATTTAAGGATCTTATCTCCAACGGATTATTCTTGAATTAAGAAATTAGGACGTTACATTTTGGTATCAGAGCCTGGTTCAATCCAATTGGACTATGGTTAAGTTAGTTGCCCGTGACTTGATATAGTCCCACCGTACCCCGTACTTAGTATAGGGACTGATCACCCCTCTACTTGGTGCATTGTACACGGGATTATGGTTTGTAACGCGAGTAGGATGCCTTGGTCAGGAAGTTGGGACACTTCCCTAACAAGGTTAGAGCGACCCACTTGCTAGAGAGAGAGAGTAATGTAGGTTTATTTCCAAGAATAGAACCTCAACCCTAGAAACCTTATAGAACGTCACCCTTAGGGCCTAGTGGACACAAGGCGCACTTAGAGGAAACAAAAAGAGAATGAGTAGGCTCCCTAGTGGGTGAGGAGAGTGTTGGTTGCTTGAATGTGAACCTTGGTGATGTAATTTGTTTGATTAATCATGATGTTTATTTTACTTGAATGATTGCATGACATGTCTGTTTGTTTGCGTTGCTTGAATGTCTTGCATGTAGAGGTTGATTGTAAATTTCTAGGATTGACAATTCCATGACCGGTAAAGGCTAGAAGGGAAGCGTGTGGGATTCAGGGGAGGTTAGAGAAACCTAATACCTTTGGTGAGGGGGAGTAACCCTAGCTCCTTAATTAAGTTGCTTACCATTGAGTAGATGTAATCTTAAAAAACACGTACACCTTAAAATAGTGGGGGAGCAATTAATGCTTTTTCTGTTTTGTGGGGCCAAACACAAAAAAAGAAACAATAGTATAACTTAAAAAACATGTATACTTTAAAATAGTAGATGTGTCCATATATATCATATATGTGTGGAACACATATTCATACATGTCACAAATATTTTTATTTATATTTTATAATATTTTTATTTTTAAACATGTATACTAATTAAGATAGAAATATCACAAGAATTATAAAAAAATAACATTTTATTAGAAATACAATGACTTATTTTAACTTTTAGAATATCAATTACCCCTTTTAATTTAAGATTTGTGTTTTACTAATTTTATATGTTGTATTATGGTTTGTTCGTGTTAGGAGACATTTAATATTTGACCGGAGAATGATCCGAATAAAGAGCCATTGATCCGGCAGACTCCGGTCAGGAAAATAATCCAGATGAGGAATCATACTAATTGGATCCGGCTAAGACAATAAATCATACTAATAACGTGGAGTGATGTGCTGACAAACATTGAGAATCAACAACTTGAGTGAGAAAAATGTGTCATTCAAAAGCACTCGTTGCGGGACCCACTAAATGCCGGGTTGTCGTAGAGAGCAATCAATGCTCCTTTTGTTTTGTGGGGCCAAATGCAAGAAAAAGTAACAACAATATAATTTAGGAAACATAAATACTTTTAAATAAGGGTTGTGTTGATATCGTATACGTGAACCATGTATTTACAAGGAACACATCACAAATATTTTTTATTATATTTTATATTTTTTTGTTTTGTTGATAAAAAGTCATGTATATAAAGTGGAATAATTAACTAAATATTATTTAATTTAATTAATACTTTATATATCCATGTCACATCATGTGAAGAAATACGTGTAAGAGTATTTCCAACGTGGAGTGATATGCTGACAATCATTGGAAATAGGCAACTTCAGAGAAAAAATTGTGTCATTTAAAAACAATTGTTGTGGGACCCATTAAATATCGGGTTGCTAGAGAGAGAAATCAATGGTTTTTGTTTTGCGGGGCCAAACACAAAAAAGTAACAATAGTATAACTTAAAAAACATGTATACTTTGAAATAGTATATGTGTCCTTATCATATCTGTGTGGAACATGTATTCGTACATGTCGCAAATATTTTTAATTATATTTTATAATTTTTTATTATTATTAAACATGTATGCTAATTAAGATAGAAATATCATAAGAATTATAAAAAATAGCATTTAATTAGAAATACAATGGATCATTTTAACTTTTAGAATATCAACTACCCCTTTTAATTTAAGATTTGTTTTACTAATTTTATATATTGTATTATGGTTTGTGTCGTGTTATGAGACATTTATTATTTGGTCGGAGAATGATCCAGATAAAGAGTGTCATTGATCTGGCAGACTCTGGTCAGGAAAATAATCCGGATGAAGAATTATACTAATTGCATCCGACTAAGGAAATAATCCGGATGAGGAACTATACCGATTCCATCCGGTCAACACAAGTGATTCGGATGAGGAGCGATACTAATTGCATCCGGCCAAAACAAGTGATCCGAATGAAGATCCATATTGATTCCATCCAGCCATAACAAGTGATCCGGATGAGGAACCATACTGATTGCATCCGGTCAAAACAATAATTCGGATGAAGAACAATTGCATCGGCCAAACAAGTAATTCGGATGAAGAATGATACTGAGTGCATCCGACCAAAATAATAATCCGGATGAGGAACATTTGCATCCGGCCAAACAAGTAATCCAGATAAAGAACGATACTGAGTGCAAATATATGTCCTGTTCAATGCAAGGTCTTGCTCCATCCATGTTGGAATTCTGGCAAGCGAACCAAAAGTCCAGCAGTATAATAGTAAGTAAGAGTATCGTATCCACAGGGAACGATTCAATTTATAAAAACTAGTGGTCACAACTATCAAGTAAGAGAATATGGTTGTTGATTGGTAAGAGTTGCAATAGTAAATCAAAACGGAAAATAAGTTGAGATAGGTTGAGCAGGTTACTTGGACTAGGATTGAACTTCGTCTATCGCACCCCTTTCGTATTTGAACCTCAATAATATTTATGAATATGCAATTATGATATCTTAGCACAAATTAAAGTTATTCCACATAGGTTCCCCGGATTGTGAAATACTCAGAAATAATCTATACGGGTTCTCCCAGTGATAAATTACCCCGGATTAAAGATTGATTTGTTTACGCTATCAATTCGCTCTGGTTCCCACAGTGACTACTATGAGTATTTTTACCAATCAGAGTTCAAGTTTCCTATTCCTAGGCTCCCCCAAACTTGCTATTGATTTTATAAAACCACTTTCCAGTGTGCCCCATAAAACCAACCTATAACTTCGACGCACAGACGGAAGCTAAGCATTAAGCACAGAATAAAAATACCGTTATCATAAAAACAGGGATTCATAAATATCAAGGAGAATTTACATACAATCGGGGATTGAATCGACTACATTCAATCCTATTGGAGAGTTTAGCTACTTATGGTAGCCATTACAAACCAACGGAGAAACTGTCACACTTTTGTCCAGCCCTAGCTCTGCTCCGTCGCCATACCTCTGATCTATGCAAAAGGTCCTTTAAATAGAAGTTGGAAAGCTATATGAAATCTGGAAGGAATCTTGTTGGAAATCTTTTAGAAAACTGTTTCCATATTCCTGCGCTTCAACCTGCGCTCAGCGCAGATGAAACGCAGGAAACATAGAGCAATTTTAATTCATGCGCTCCAATTGCGCTCAGCGCAGGTGGAGCGCAGATCACCGTTTCTGCTTCCCTGATTTCCTCCTTTTTCATCTTGATCTCTTCCTGATCTTATCTTTATTTGCTCTACTTTCCTTATTTCCCTCTTCTTAGCTTGATCTTGAGCTGATTTTATCTTCAATTTGAATTGAGAATTTAATCTGCAGAATCTTTATCCAAATAATTGCTGATTTCATCTTGATCAGCTACCATTTAAATCCTTATCTTGCAAATTCTCTCTTCAAATAGATGCTATCTTGTTTCTCCATTTAAAACTTTCTCGTTTATCTGCAAAATCAACAGATTTTCTATCAAATTAGCATCAAATTCAAATTTGAATTAAATAATCACAAAATCTACATTTATTACTAAAAAGAGGTAATTTGGGGAATAAATCTAATATTTTAACTTTGATATGTGCTGTAATTATATACAAATTTATCATATTTTTAGCACTTATCAATCCAACAGGAAAAGTTGTGAGAAATTTGGTGAAGTATGGAGAGGAAATTTTGCAAGAGCAATTGCCTTAAGAAGAATGATGAACTAAGAATAATTTTATATTTAACTTATGACGCATTTTTACGGAATTTGAAATTTTAAATAGTACATTCTTTTAACTCAATTTAATTCAATTTCTCAGTAATATCGCGTGCGGTGCACGGATAAACACACTAGTATACTCATATTCATATTGTATCATATCTGTATCTCATGTTATATTGATATGTTTAGAGTATTTTTTATGTGCAAGATTACATGTAGGGGTGGGAACAAGTCAGATCGTTCGTCGGGGGCCTACTACCCGGCCTACATCAGGCCCAGGCTAGGCCAATTTATTAAATAGGGCAGGCCAAGGCTTTTTCAAAAGCCTATATAGCAAAACAAGACAGACTTCAGGCCATCGAAAAAGCCTTTTGAGCCTATCAGGCCGGTCTATTTATAACTAAATATAAATAAAATACTATTTTTTTATATTGTCATTATTATTATAAAGATTTTTTATTACTTTTCCTTATAACTATATACTTATTAGCTTTTAATAAACATTTAAGTATGTTAAAAACTTGAGCTTATAAGTCTATTCATATATATGCTTATGATATATTCGAGTACCTTACTATAAAACAGGCTTTTAAACAGGCTTTCAGGCCATGTTAGGCTTTAAATAGGTCGGACTTAGACCATAAAATAAAGCCTATGTCAGGTAAACAGGTCAGGCTCAGACCATGGATTTAAGGTGCAGGCCAGACTCAGGCCTTGGAAAGTCTAGCTCGACTCGGCCTATTCCCATCCCTAATTACAGGTATTCTCCACGGGAAGCAATTCACTTAATTCGAGTCGCGTAGGACCTCTATGGGCGGCAAAACTCTCCCTCCAGGTATTTAACACAACTACATTTACAGGGCTCAAACTCGAGATCACTAGTTAAGCTGAAATAACCTTTGACCAGCTGATACACGAGCTCAATGCTTGTTATACTCTAAACATAAACATATATATAAAATATTAGTGTCTGATATGCTTAGAGTACAACACATAACTAATCACATTTGTGTGTAAGTATTAAAAGTAAATTTGACACAAGGGAGAGACAAGGTACAAACTGATTTCACTTAGACATCAATTAAACAATGCAATTAATTAACAGGTCTCAATATTTATGAGTCTAGATATTTTGTAAGTACGCGGAAGCCTAAAAAAATATTACTCTTATATATACCCCCAAAAAGTTTGCATAACCATCATTAAAAAGATTTTTTTTTAATAATGAGTTTGTACTGTTTTATATACTAAAAATTAACAAAGACACCCGATGTGTGATTGTGTAAAGTAGGAATTCAATTTTGTTTAAGCTACGATATCCTTTTCCCTTTCTTAATTACATACCAACTTTGTGAACAATTATATATGAAAATTGATATATAAAAAGAAAATTTGATGAAAAATAAAAGTTGGTGTTAAGTGGGAGACGTATATCTCCTTTCTATGATATATATTTAGTGATATATATTTAGTGGAGATAAACATGAATAATCTTAATGCATAAGATATGAAATTCCGTCGCCAAAGACGGTGTTGGTTGTAAATTATTTGCAGGTAAATGTAGCAGACTTTATGATATCTCTTATTTGTCTGTTGCACTCTTCTTCCCAAAAGTAATTACAGCTTTTACACTGTTCCAAACTAACATCTCTTCTGTTGTTTTTGGTTTCACGTAACTTATGCACTTTTGAGTCGATCACATCTTCGTGATAAGGTGGATTTGGTCATATACATTACTCAATGTTTGTTCTTATTGTTTCTTTACAAAAAGAAAGTGTACTTTTGGGATAAATATCAACATCTCACAATATTAATTAATATAGTATAAAGCATGTTTGGGTTGGAGTTAGCTCTCTTTTATTTTCAGCTTTGAAAAAGAATATGGACATGTTTTCACCTTTGTAACTTATTAGAACCCATCTAAAATTAAGATTTTTACTATAAATCATTATGATTTAAACTGAGAACCCGAACTTTAATTTTCAATGAATTGTTATAGTTAGTAATGTTTATTATATAGAATAAAATGACATTTTAATTTTGACCTTAGATTAGATATATAATTTAAATTATGTGTATAATGTAATCCTTCAATGATTTCAGCCCTTTTCAAGGTAATCTTTTATTACAAATAGCAAACTGATCATGAGTAACATGAAACAAGTTTTAATAAGAATAATGCTCATGATATATGAAAAATACTTGAAATTTTGCATACTTGTTTAAGAAAGGATGTATATAAATTGATTCAATCCAATAAAAATAAAAAATTGATCTAAAAAGTTAAAAATTGAATAAATTACAACCAAAAATATCGAAAAGTGAAAAATCAATTTTTTTATTAGATCAGATTATGAATTTATCATACCTCATACTTTTATATTTACTTTATTATACATTTATAAAATTATTATATAACTTATACTTATAATTTATAAAAAAATCATTTTAATAAAGATAAATTTTATAATAAACATTGGGTGTGTATATTTAAGTGAATAAAACTAGTCATAGTTTATTGTATTATAGTTTTTTGTTAATTTGAGATGCTTTTAAACTAAAAAAAATATAAGTTTGATGAGTTTTGCTATAGTATTAGTTATACTATAATTTATAAATGAGAAATTAAATTTGATACTTTGAATTATTCATTGTTATATATTTTAGGATTTATCTAGAATATTCTAAAAAAAGTCAAAATTAAAATTAAAAACTAATCCATTCTAAAATGATTTAAACTGAATTGAATTGAATCAAATTAAATTTAAATAAAATTTAAAATCAAATCAATTGAATGATAAACTATAACATCCCAAATTATTAAATCGGATCTCTTTAAAACTAATTCATCTCTATTTAAACTCTAAAACAAATTGTTATTTTTCCTTGCCGTTACATTTTTCTCTTTCCATGATTTCTATTTATCTCTCTTCTAACACATCTATATGCAATTTGTTTTATATTAAACAATAAAACTCTTTTAATAATATAAGCAATGAATTGTAATACAAATTAAGAATAAGCAGAATGAGCTACATCCAATGTTATATTTGAGAAATGTTATTCATACATTAACCGTAAGAGTGTGTGTTTGGTAAGACATTTCACCTAGCTGAAAACTGAAATTAATAGTTGAAATCACTTTAATCGTGTTTGGTAAGGTAACATTTTTAGTAGCTACTAGCTTTTTAGTAGCTTTTTTTAGAAACTATTTGAGATAATTTTTTTTAAAAGGCTCATATTTTCAGCTAATAGGTGAAAATTTATTACAATTGAATCTATTCTCACTAATCATTACTACATTACTTAGTAATTAATGATGTCTTTATATGTCATTTTATCAATTACAGCTAGTTTTACTAAACACTTTTAATTAAATTAGTTAGTTTTTCAATTTTCAGTCAACTTTTTAATTTTTATCTAATTTTTTAATTTTCAGCTAATTTTACAAAATACACTATAAATATTTACAATAACTCATAGCAGTGAGAGTGTAATAGGGAATTATGGGATTTGATGTAAAGATATAAAAAAGAATTATTGAATGTATTTTATGTATAAATAACATTTTTCAATATTATTTCACCAAGGTTAAAGCATATAATTTTTTCATGATGGTTTGGCAGTTACTACAGGTGTGGCATGATGAGAGAACGCGGTGACATCAAACAGTTACGTGCAGGCTCAGTTGGTGAGGTGTTCCTGGTCAAGTTGAAGAGGAAAATAACCTCACCAAAGTGTAAAACGACACTGCTAAAAGCATGAAAAACCACCCCCCACAGGTTGTTCTGCAAGCCACGGTTCTCTGAATCCTAAAAAGAAAACCACTATTTAAGGAGTTATGTTTCTCATAACACTGTCTTTTCTTAACAACTTCAAATACCTCAAAACCTTCTCCCTTCACTTCATTCCCTCTCTCCCCTTATCTTCTCTTCAGTTACACACATTCTCAGTAAATTTCTAACCCAAAAGTTATCTCTTCCTCCACTTCACATCCTTATCCCATCTCTTGACAGGTTGGCTCCTTTGTTTTTATCTGTCTTCAAGAGAAAAAATTTCATCATATAAATCATGGGTGTCTGAGTTCTTGAGTGTGTTCATTGATTACTGTGTCAAATGTTCAAAAAGTGATTGTCTTGTTGTAAAAATCACAAGCTGAAACTGATGGGACTTTCCTGTGCTAACTTGTTTGTTTAATGAAACAGAGGATTTCAGTGTGTGAAATGGAAGCAATGAAGAACAATTCCAGAGCTATGGAGGGAGATAAGAAGCTTGAATTGCCACCAGGATTCAGGTTTCATCCAACAGATGAAGAACTCATAACTCACTACCTTTCACAGAAGGTTCTTGACAGCAGCTTCTGTGCTAGAGCCATTGCAGATGTTGATTTGAACAAGTGTGAACCATGGGATTTGCCTTGTGAGTGTCTTTAATTCTATTTTGCTTTTCAGCATTCTTATCTATTGCACCTTCAAATTATGCTTTTTTTTTTTCATCTTCTTTTGGTTTTTAAATGAAGGGTTGTCCAAAATGGGTGAAAAGGAGTGGTATTTTTTCTGTTTGAGGGACAGAAAATACCCAACTGGACTAAGGACAAACAGGGCCACTAATGCTGGTTATTG
Source organism: Sesbania bispinosa (assembly GCA_026901365.1). NCBI lineage: Eukaryota > Viridiplantae > Streptophyta > Magnoliopsida > Fabales > Fabaceae > Sesbania > Sesbania bispinosa. Next base: position 55,769 of record QLOH01000926.1, on the reverse strand, counting down.
GAAGGCCACAGGCAAAGACAGAGAGATATACAGAGGAAGGACATTGATTGGAATGAAGAAAACTCTGGTTTTTTATAAAGGAAGAGCTCCAAAAGGTGGAAAAACAAACTGGGTCATGCATGAATACAGATTGGAAGATAAACATTCTATTCATAATCCACACAGAATTGCTATGGTAATGTTTGTCTTCTGTTTTTTTCCTCTGTTTTTTTACTTTGGCATTAAATGAAAATTTCAATATTTGTTAATATGGTGTACTTGTTTGTCTTGGTTTTCCTTTCAGAATGATTGGGCTATCTGCAGAGTTTTTGAGAAAGGTTCTTGTGGAAAGAAGATGCATGTTCCTGAGTTGGTAAGGTTCAGCTCCCTTGTCAAGGAACTGCCTTCATTGATGAATTCTTCTCCATACAACAGTGAAACAAAAACTGGTGCTGGGGAATCATCACATGTGACCTGTTTCTCTGATCCAAATCAAAATGATGATAGAAAGACACAAGATGACATAGTTGATAGCTTTGAAACTCCTATCTTGGCATCATCATATTCTCCAAATCCAAACCCCTCTGATATCTCCCCTGCCTCATGGACTTTTACCAAAGCTGCCCCTACTGTGTCCCACCAAGCCACACAAATTGCACAAGTTGGGAATTCACAATGCTCAGATTATTTTGTGGTTCAAGAACAGTCCATGATGAGGATGTTGACTGAAAACCATGGAACAAGTACAAAGCAAAAAAATCAAAAAGCTCATGAAAAGGACTTTAATGCTGACATCTCCCCTGTGATGTACAACAATGAAATGTTTCAAAGATCGTTTGGGGATCAGGAATTTTCATCAGCTTCAATAGGACATGGATGCTTATGGAATATCTAAAGAAGGTTGGATGATATTGTGTAGTTTAAGATACAGAAAATTTAGGTATTAACATTATTATACATGTAAAAAAGTTGTATTCAATTTAATTTTATCCTAGAATATACAAAAAAAAAAAAAATGTAAGTGTTACTATAAAACTATGTTGTATTTTTTTGTTATAGTTTTCCAAAGTTGTATTGCTTGGCAGTTTTATAAAACTAGTACTTTATAGTAGAAACTTTTATGTTTTCTCACTCTCCATTTTCAAGTTTAATTACTTTCAATGAGGTTAGGACCAAAATTATGTTACATTTCAAATACAATTACTTGAGCTTTGAACTTAATCAGTGAAACTCATGAATTACTAATAGGACCTTGTTTTCCCCTGGTGAATTGGAATATTAATTTGTTTGGTAGATTAGTTAATGATTTGCTAAAGGTACACGTGTCAGACTCCCAATATGATTATCAAGAACAAATGAAAGCCATAGGAAACACTTTACTAACTTTTTTGGCAAAAGCGAAACTCAGAAGTAAGAGCCATCAAATTAGCAGCAAAATCACTGACTCGTTTTGGGAGATTGATCTCAATCAGTTTCTGTACGTTGAACCGAGTACCTTATTTTGGTATATTACATTGATTCATTCAATTATAAATTTGTTCAGCTGCTGCTTATGATTATAACGTATAAAATGCTTAGTGACTTAGGAACTTTCTTATTTAATAAGAGAAGAGACACTCAAACTCAAATTGAATTTATTTTGTACTAGACCGTTTGATCAAGCGTTGTGTTTTTCAAAATTACGGTTCGTCTAATGTGTGTTTTATAAAATGTGTATAATTCATTTAATCAATTCTACTCAAATATAAATCAAATGAAACCTTAGTTTCTCCCATTAATTTTAGGTAATATTAAATAACCTGACTGTAGAGAGATCAGATCAAACTCTTGCTACTGGTAAATCATTTTTCTATGAAGACTAAAATGTGTTTGTCCCAATATAGTTAAAATTGGACATGTTTTTTGAATCAGGACTTTAACACCAAGTTTTTTCTTTTTATTAAATTCAATTATAATCTAGAAATGGATAGATTGGAAGAGAGATAATTGAAATTGAAAATGAGGATATGCATAATTAGATTGAAAGATAAGAACATATTTTAAAAAAAAAAAACAAAAAAGAGAGACAAAGAAAGACATCATTTTATTTTTTTAAAAAAATTAAGTCACTCTCAAATAAAATGATTTAAATTCAATAATAAGGTGAATTAAATTCATTTCCTTATACAGTTTTAGTTTAAATTCATTTTTTAAACCGCTAATGGAAGTGGAGATATATGCCACAGAATGTAAACATATATATGCTTCTCCTAATCCTCAAGATTTGTTTAAGTGGTATTTTTGCATTCTCAATTCTAATTTAAATTAGTCCTTTCCCTATGGGTGATTCTAACCATGTCATATTTTTGGATTAGATTGTCTGTGTAGTGAGTGAGAGACAGTGAGTGTGAATGGATTCAGATATAAGCACATGCACTAAGAAGCTAGGACAATTACTCGTAAGGATAAGGTGCCCCTCAAGCTTACCTCTGTCTTTATCCTAAGCCACTTCTTAGAGGAAAAAAAAAAAAAAAAGAAGCAATATTCCTTATATAGTATGAAATTGGTGGCAATATTATGAAATGAACTTAGCCACGCTTGCTGAATGAACATATACACGCATGATTGATCTTGTAACAAACAAAGGAAACGGCATTCATATGCTATCCCATGAATCACATGCTAGGCAAGCTGATGCTTATCAAGTGATATTCTTTACTGATGAGTTACATCAAAATGCTGAACTGGCATTCTCCTTTAATTTTTTTTCCCAAACTGTTTCAAGATATATAACTGCATAACGAAAAGGGAAAATATTCCTTGACAGCCCAAGAATGGGGTGTAGGCAAAGAGAGATAAAAAAATTAATAGAAAAAAAAGTGAAAAATATGATAATTAATGTGATGAGAGTTGAGAGGAAAAAAGAGAGGAAAAAAAGAAAAATAAGGTGTGGAATGGAACATAAAAATTTTGAGTGTAAAAGAATTAACTTTAATGAACATCCTCAAATCCACCTAACAAAATAGATATCATGAGAAAATGCTTACCTCATGTGCAAATAATATATACAACAAAGGGAGATAAAGAGAGATCAAACAATGGTCGGTCATAGTGGGAATGGATCGTGACTCAATCAGATTTAATCTGGAGGACTTTACCTAACCACCACCGCTGGTTAGAGTTAAACCCACAACTATGTGGGGATTCCCGTTCAAAGACCAAAAAAGAGATAAAGAGATAAAAGAGAAAAAATAGAAAGAAGTGTGAGATGTGATGGAAAGAGATAGAGACAAAAAATGTGTTGTATAAATTATTACATGTTTATGTTGTAAGAATATATTATATCTTTCATCTTTGATGAAACAATGCACGCTCAAAGTAAAATGTTTGATCCACGCCTAAAATTTTTAGACTATACTCAAATTCAATTAAATGAAAGCTAAAATTGGTATGGTTGAAATTATTTTATCAGTGTTTGGTAAAGTAGTATTTTATGTAGCTACTAGTTTTCCTTTTTTCAGCAACTAGCTGAAAACTTTTTACAATATTTTTATCCCTTAATAACTCTCACTACTCTTCATGCTCTGTCATTCAATGATGTCATTATCTGTCATTTTATAATTTTTAACTAGTTTTACCAAATATTTTTTATGAAATGAGCTAGTTTTTCAATTTTTATCTAGTTTTTCAATTTTTAGTTAGCTTTTTAACTAATTTTACCAAACACACTCTCACACTTCCTGATTTTATAATAAGAAAACAGTGAGAAAAATTTGAAGTTAAATTCATTTTACATTTTTTATATTTTTTTCTTTCCACATTATTAATAATATTTATTATTATTTTTCTCTTTTTTTAGTCAATTTTTTCCTTCTCTTTCCATTTCTTTTCTCTCAACCTATATATACAGATTGTGGATGTAAAATTATTATTTTTTATTTAAATTTCTCTCTCCCCTTTTATAACAAAAGAGGAAGTGTATAAATATTATAAAAAATTCAGAATTTTATTTCATGCAATATAAGAAAACATGTTTATTTCATGTAATTAATTTACCTTAAATATACTATATTATAAACTATATGTTGAATTAAAAATCAATTTGAATTTGATATATAGATATTATAATCTAATTAGCTCGAATTTAGAACTTAATTTAAACATACATTAAGGATATTTATTTTGATTTGAATTATAAATTTATAAAATTTAATTATTCAAACCATATTAATCAACGGGTAATATTCATATATTTTTAAAAAGCTTAAATATGTTTTTGGTCCCTCTAAAATATATGTGTTTTCATTTTCATCCCCCTAATTTTTTTATCTTTTAGTCCCCCTAAAATTTTTTCTTTTCAAAATAGTCTCGCCATTGGAATAGTTAACAGAGTGCTGATGTGACTGTTAACATTTTTGCTGACATGTCTTTCTCACACATATGTGGTATTCACTGTGTCAATATTTTAGTTTTATAATTTATTTTATTACTTTAAACTGTTGAAAAAGTAAATTCAAAACAAATAAATTAGAAAAGCAATCATTCCAACTGGCTCTCTCTCGAAGAACATTCTTCTTTCTTCTTCAACCCATTCCGCCATTGTTGTCTTCTGTTGAAGCTTCATTTTCGCTGATCTGAGGCAGACACTCCATTCTCTCAAATCTCTAAGTTGTACTTGGTAGCAGGCATTTTTTCTTTAACTTGTATACTGCGAAGTTCCAGATTTGAAATGTGGCAACGCGTTTGCGGTAATTTTTTTTTCAGAATAAAATCATCCTCATCATCATGTTTCTCCCAATGATTTGTTTGTAAATGTGGGGAGGAATTGATTTTGCTAACATAATCCTAGAAAACAGTTTTGGAGGTGTTGATTCTGAAATGTAAGAAACTCCAATCCCTAAATTATTTAGTCCCTCTAATATAAACTTGTTTTCAACTTAGTCCCTCTAATATTCCCTCTATTTCATTTTAGTCCCTCTTGTTACTTCATTGTGTTCTGCAATTTGTTACGGACACCTAAAATCTATAATTATTTTCGTTGGTGTGAGGATGGTAATAAATTTGGTGAAGCTTGTCCAAGCCAAGAAGTGGATGAATTAAAAGAAGAAGTGGCAAAATTAAGGAAGAAGGTGGTCAAGCTACAATATAAGCTTAAAGAGGAGAGGTTTTAGAGAAAAATGGTGACATGGATAGTGTGTGGCTGCTGGGTTCTAACCCTTACTTTGAGCATGTATTGTATTAATAAATGTGTGGGGGTTTTTTAGTTAGCTTATGTACTTGAAGGAGAGTGACTTGTATTCTTATGTAATGGTCATTAGTTAATTAGCTTATGTTAGGAAGTTAATTAGCTTCGTTGTTCTACTACTTTTGTAATGGTGATGTTCCTTATGTATTGACACATTTTTATTGTAATGGTAATTATATTAAGTTGTTCTACTCATTTAAGTTGAAGAAGAAATACCTACTACCAAGTACAACTTAGAGATGATCTGGGAGAACGGAGTGTCTGCCTCAGATCAGTGACAATGAATCTCCAGAAGAAGACAACAATTAATGGGGAATGGGTTGAAGAAGAAACAAGAATGTTCTTAGAGAGAGGGTCTGGAAATTGCTTTTCTAATTTTTTTTGTTTTGAATTATTTTTTCAACATTTTAAAGTAATAAAATAATTTATAAAACTAAAATATTGACACAGTGGATGCCACATATGTGTGAGAAAAGATAGGTCAACATAGACGTTAATAACCACATCAACACTCTATTAACTATTCTAACGACGGAGACCTATTTTAAAAAGAACATTTTAGGGGGACGAAAATGAAAATGTGTGTATTTTAGAGGGACCAAAAACATATTTAAGTCTTTTTAAAATTATCATACTCTTTTATATAGTTTAAATTTTGAGATACTAACCAATTTTATACTATTCAAAATTTCAAATTCAACTATTTATTATTATAATTATTAATTAAGGATTATATATTATTAAATGATAATGATAAAAATTTAAAATAAAAAAATTAAAAAATATTAAGAATTAGAGTCAAACATTGGGTGCATAGAGTGGACCTGCCCAAAAGTAGTCTACTATAGACCAATGGACGTTAACCGTTGATTTAATTGTAAAAATATGATTTTTACTTGTCCAAAACGATTTAAAAAAAAAAAAAAACTTCTCCCAAACGATAACTTTGAAAAAATTTTAAGGGTAAAATATATTTTTGTTCCTATAAAATTAGTGAGTTTTGATTTTAGTCCCTATAATTTTTTTTTATTATTAAAATGACCTCCCATATTTTTTTTTCAATTAATATCTTCCCTCCATTGATGTGTGTTAGGTGCTGATGTGGTACGTTTTCTCTCTTACATGTCAAATAGGTGAGTATGGACTTTTCTTCTTTGCTTGTTAACCCAGAAAAAAGGTGAGAATTGAATTACGTCTTGAAGTTGGGTCTAAACTTGTTAACCCATCTATGTCGACAAGATTTTCCAGTTCGAGGCAACAAGCCTTTATACCCATCTAAGTTGGGTATAAAGTTAGGCGATGATGAGATATGAATTTGTGGGTAGTGGGTGCGAGATGCAGAAAATGATGGGAGATTTTATGGGTAGTGGGTGCTTTATGGTTGGAGGGGAGAGGAGGGAGTGGGGGAGTGAGGGAGAAAGGGGTGGGGGAAACGGTGGGGTGGGTTACAAGGGGTGGCTTGTAGCGGTCAAGAATACTTTATTGGCGGTTTAACACCGCCAATGGAAGGAACGTGTCACATCAGTATCTAACAAACGCCGACCAATTGAGGGGAATGACTAATTGTAAAAAAAAAAACAATTGGGAGGGCGCTTTAATAAAAAAATTATAGGGACTAAAAGTAAAATTCGCTAATTTTATAGGGATCAAAAACATATTTTACCCAAATTTTAAATTTCTTTTTTGGCACCTCGCAGAACATTTTTATGCTTATGGAGGGTCGTTCGTTTTTTATTTTCAATGTACATGTGTGCCATTTTTTTGTCAAGGGATCATTGATTCATTGAAAAAATGCCCAGAGACATTTACAAAACTTATAAGATTCTAAAAAAGAGTATTACAATAATGCACAACAGATTAATATAACAAACCAAACATGCATACACATAAAGTAATCAATTTAGCAATCCTAACAACATGAAATAAACCTCCTAATACATAAATCCTGAAAAAAAACCTTGGACTTTTCTTCTTCCTGTTTTTATTTCTTCCGAATTGGCATGTGCCAATTCGCTCAAAGTAAAAAAAAAAAAACACAACATCAACGTCGACCAATCTAAGTAAATCAGTGTTGCAAAATAGAGCTCCAGTGATGGAAGTGCATAGAAACAACAATTTGCATAGAATATTGCTATAAAATGCTAAGAGTTACAATTTAGACGAAATCTTGCAGAAGAGGAGATGCTAGAGGTTATGGAGGTGGTGGTCAGAAAAGAGAAGGGAGAAGCAGTGGTGGGGAGTAGGAAGAAGAAAGTAGAAAAAATAAATAAATATAAAAAATCTCATTAGAGAGAGATTAACTCACCTACAGTAGGTAGAAAACCCTCACTTAGAGGGAGAGGAATCCCTCCCGTGGAGGGAGGAAGCCCCAAGGGGGTGGAGGTGTTGTTGTGCGGCGCTCTCGCCACCTCCGAAACTAGTGGTTCTATAGTTTGGGTTCCAGTATGATACATGTGCCCCATTATACATGTGTTGCATGAACATGGGCATATTCAAGAGGGGGTAGGTATGGACCTTGGCCCCACCCCCTCTTTTAAACTATGTGTGCAATATGATAAAATATTATTAAATCTTTATGTAATAAAAGAAAAAATAAATTAAATAAAAGAATATGATTTATTTAAATTTTATTTAATATATATTATTAAAAAAATATTAGTTGGCCCTTTAAATAATATATGTTAAAAAGTTATTTGATATTGATCCTAGTCAACGGTTCAACTATCAATCAACAAGCAAACAGTTAGGTTGTTGGTTATGTGATTGACGATTTTGTCGTCAACTGGTTTAAAAACTTGCCTAAAATTAAACTATCCAAATTTATACCAATGACTTAATCATCTGTTACATGAGTTGGCAAATATTGGTGATTCATTCCATCAAAGTCAATCATTTAGGTGTTCATAAGTTGATTTCATCATTATTGATAGCCAAATCATCAATAAATCTGAAGATATCATAATTTCTCATTAATAATGAAAAAATGGATCATTAGTGCTATTTCAATTTTAACCTGCGACTAGCCCATTTTCCCCATGTCTTCTTTCTCTTACCTCCCATGTCCCTCACGATCCCCCTTACTCTCTCCCTCCTTCTTCCTTTGTTGCGAACCTTCTTCCACTATTTTCCTCCACTTTCCTTCCTTATACCTTCACCACAAACCCATCTTACACTACAACATTTTTTATTTTAGGCCACAATTTTGAAGCCCACTGCTGAAAAACTGTGGCTAAAACATACAATAACCCACGGTTTTAGATATGTGGATAGTGATATATATAATTTTTTCATTTTAAAATTAAAATCGTGTAACCGTGGCTTATTTATATTAAACCATATGTCTAAAACCATGGCTTATAAATAGACCACGGTTTTAGATGATAGATATTTTAGACGACAGTTAAAGAGGCGTTGCTTTTAAAATTTAACATAAGCCACTCTACAAAAATCGTTGTGTAAGATTTAATCAAACCCAAACAAAAAGAATTTTTCACAAAAGAACCTCAAACCTTTTCTCACTTGTTGCCAACTCGTCACCCCCAATTTCACAGACTATCATGGCCAAGCGGCGAGCCTCTTTCTTTTGCTAACAGCTATAGGCTTCTCTGACCTCAACATTCCCTACCCAAAACCCTCACTCACCAATAAGGCCACCGGCGAAAGCAACTGAACAAAGTTAGCGGTGAAGACCATGGAATTAGGTTACACAGGAATCACTTATAACCACACGATTAAGGGTGTGATGTTTGATCACCACCGTTGCTCCATCTCTCCCCCTCCCCTCCTCTCTCCTCAATGTTGTTCCCTTTCTTTCTTTGTCCGCAAAGCATCACCGCGACCTCCTCGGAATCCCCTCCTCCACTTCGTTCCGTCAATACACATGCCTCACTGTTTGTACCGATAATCCCTTGCAAGCTCAGGCCCTCAATTCTGGAAAACCCTAATTTGATGACCTACTATTTGGCCGCTGTGAAACCTTCGAATCAAACTGCGTTTGATCTTGCCTGCGAGAGAATGAAGGTCTGTTAAATTTCATATATGACTGATTGCACATTCCACTCCAATTGTATATAAATGTTTTAAATGCTGATGTTGAAGATTATTGCAGGTGGATGCCATTTAGATTGAACAAGGTATAGTTAAAGTCGCTACTCAGATCTGCTATTGAGTCTTGCCTTTTAATTTTCTCAACAATAAAAGAGTGGCTAACTATTAATGTGTTGTTAATTGATTGACAGTGTGGGGTTTGTTTTGAAGTCACATACTCTGGTCTTATTACTTATGTCCAAACAAGACAATTAATTTCCAATGCCAAGGTGATAGCTATTTCCCTATATAATTTCTCCATCGACTGAATTCGCCGGAAGATTTTTCATTGCTTGATTGTTTATTTTAGTTCTCATAATTATGCTTTTTTTGTATTGTTTTTCAATTGTCAAGTTATGTATGGATATATGATATTTTCTTCTTAAAATAAATTTTGAGGTATCAGTTTAGCAAACTTACTTTTACACTCAAACAACGGTAAGTTAAATTAAAAAGGTTTAAGAATTGTCCACACAAGGATATGTATCCCTACATTGTTCAGAAGGATTCATTTATTGTTTGAGTTCTAGACAATTGTATAATGCCTGTAGAATTTAATTGGCCATTTCTATTTTTGTGGCAAGTTAGTTTGTAGTTGTTTAATGTGGCAGATGCCTTTGTTCTTGCTACAAATAAATACTGCAAGACATGTTAGATGAGGCGATAGCTTATGTTAAGTTTCTACAAAGTTCTTTTTGTAATTTTTTTAAGAATGTCTCTCTTCAACTCTAATATTATTAAGTTGGAGAAGGATAAGGTAAAACTTTTCAAGATTATATGTATTCTACTAAGTTGTCTGCTAAGTAGTTTTGTGATGGGTTAGTTCTCACCTAAGCATTGGTCTGTCCATTTGGAAGGCCAGTTGAAGCTGGCTATGTATCTTTCCTTGAGATTTATTCTCAAATTACTAGGATTTCTCTGTTTGATGTTAAAATTAATTCCTAATTTTTCATTTCTCTATTTCTAGGTCTTTTGCAGATAGGCAGCTTTTCTTTCTGCAACTGGGGTTTTCACATTCATGATAATATATGACACTTACTACTTGATGTCTTTATTTGTTGTGGTAGAAGCTTGCCTTTGGAAATTGATTAAAATGTTTCCCCCTTTGGTCACAATGCAAGTGGTACTGGCATATAATTTTATAGTTGAATCTAGTCTTCCAAGTAGTTTTATGTTCTAAGGTAGATACAAATATCTTGCATGAGTTTTTTTCTTCATGAAATTTTTTATTGGATTTGAGAGTTAATTGTAGAAATGTATTTGAATGATGAGCACTTGTGCTTTTGGACACTTGGTGTTCTGTTTGCTTTCATAAATTCAATTAATCAAAATAGACAATTTATTAATCTGTGCTAAATTTTGTAAATTTGTTTAAAACTGAATATGCTGACTGCCATGATGCATCTGTGATCTTGTTTAAACATCAGGGTAGGGTAGGGTGATAGATTTGTCTGATTGTCATGTAATTATTTGTCTTTATGTTTTTGTGTAAGAGACAATGTTGAGATGTGTATGTAATACCTTACTAATTATGTCAGTTTAGCTTCATGATGAAAGTCAAAAATTCAATGCATGTTGAATTTAATTCCCGCCTTCCTGGTGGATTCTAATGATTTTTTCCCTTTCACAGGGCTGCTGGTGATCGCTATTACTAGCATGGCATCAAGTAATCTATTCTTTGATGATATACGGAGCAAAGCTGATGTAGATCCTCCTCAAAATGAAGAGTCAACAGATGTTAGTGAATTAGTGAATGATCCTGCTAGTACTGGTTTCATGGAATGATTTAGCTGCATAGTAACAAGATTGTAGAAAAGGAAAAATGGAATTCTCATTCTCATAGTAAGTTAAACAAAAACAGTGGTCGTTGAGGCATGCCATAAACACAAACTTAGTGTGTTGGTGTTAGTTTCCTCAGTCAATACTCAATAGTGTCCTCCGATGCCTTACCTACACTATGCCAAAAAAAGCCTATTAGGGCGCTCCCGTATTATTTAAAAGGGCGCTTTCGTGTGTCATTGTATTTTCTGCTCTAGTAGACTCGTAACAAGTAGGGCGCTTCCAAAATGCCCTCCTAAAAAACCTATAAGGGCGCTTCCGTGCGCGTGCGGGGTTTGCCCTCCCGTTTTTTTTATTCTTTTCTTAATTTTCTGATTTGGGCAGGGCGCTTCCCAGAAGCGCTCTAATTGAAGCCACCACAAATGTGCATACTAGCAGTCTTTGACCGCCACAAAATTCATATATTTATAAAATTGTATATTACTGGCAGTCATTGACCGCCAGAAAATGAATATATTTATAAAATTATATATTTCTGGCTATCAATGACTCCCACTATTAGTATTTTTTTGAACAAACAAGTCAATTATAACACTAAAAGCTGCATATAATTATATATTAAGAGTGTTCCTGATTTTATAGTTTTGTACACCCAATGTTTAAATTTATCACACATTATCAAAAAAAAATTAAATAGTCCATACAGTATAAATATATAGAGAGAGAGAACCACTCATACCAACTCAAAACAGCAATAACAAAGTAAACTAAATTGTCAAAAATTATATTTTGGCTAACTGATACCTTCACGGTATATCCCTTTTATGCAGATTTTGTTAATGCAGATTTATTGGACACAAAAATTATATTTGGAGTACTTTCACATTAACAGTAAGCAAGAGGAATCTACAATGACTCAGTTGGAACGTCAAACACAAAAAAATAGATAATTAGCTCTTATAAAGCAATTCAGGCACATACTGCTGCAAAATTTGGTCCTTTCAATAATTTTGTAGCCAAGTTGCAGAATTAGGCATCTGACTATGCTCATCACGATTGAGATTTGATTACACACAATAAATGAATATACCTGAATCATGCCAGGGTGATCACGTGAGTTATTTCCTGGACAAGGGGTTCCACATTGCATGCATGATTTCCCTGCAATATACATATCACTAGTCCATTTTAGTCTATTATACAACAACTTAAATTTACAAATCAACCATATTATTCACATAGTCCACATTGGCATCTATATATTCTTTTTTTTTTTCTGAAGAAGAAAAAGCAAAGGATAAATTTGCTTGCAAGGTCTATTTTCATCATTTGTACTCACAAGGTCTTTTCTACACTGTCATGCCTAATGTTGTGCTGAACTTTGTACTGATGCTTCATTGCAAAGACAAGAAAAAGTATAAAATTCAATTCACCCAGCACTGCAAGCAGCCAATAGAAATAATTTAACCTTCCCTTGTTAAGATTGGTCTTGAGCCACCTTTTTTTACTTACTTTGTCCACGATTGACACCAATAAGCTACTGAAAAAATAACCCATTGAAAGGGTAGTTAGGAAAAGTCCAGTGCTCATAGATTTCATCCTCTCTTGTGCCTCCCTGATGAAAAATTCTAGTAGTCCAACATAGGCAAATGCTTCTCCACTACCCACTAGAGAAAACTGAGGGACCAGCCAAAATGTACTTATTATAGTATGATTTTTTACTGCATTCTCCCTCCTTTCTTTCTCAACAATTGTGGCTACCACCATGGCAGCAGTAGAGAAAACTAGTCCAATTCCAATCCTCTGAAGACTTGTCAGCCCATGGACATTGTGGGTGAGTTTCCGAGCCAAGGGCACTGAGTTTCTCATTTAGGGAAGTAACAAAGAGAATGGTAATGGTGATAAAAGCTGGTAAGGATCCTGGTGGGACAACTAGAGACCCAACTTTTCGGTTCATGAATGTAGCTTGCTCAATGGTGAAGGTATTCATTTGAGAAAAGACCGTCCAAAAAAAGATACATGTACACCAAATGGGAATGAGCTTGATTACCATTTTAACCTCTTCAACCTGAGTCACTGTGGATACCATCCTTGGGTTTTCTATGTTTCCATCCTTCGAGCTGTTCTCATTAAGGATTGCAGCTTTGTCAAGGAACCTATCAGACAAAATTCTGTGCAGTGAAAATACTTGTTTAAGTTATATAAAATCCTTGATATTTGATTTCAACTCTAGCCTGCTGGGTTTGAATGAAAATGGATTAATCCTAATGTCCTGGAACTAGAATGTTTCCATTGGTTTACTATTTTCCTAGACTATGAATGACATCTTAACCGTTCTTAGAATTTTTACCCCAAGTATCAATTCATGGGTATGAACATATGTTGATTCAAGATGATGTCTGAATTAAAATCATAGTATCTAAAATTAGATTTAAGGTTTCTGATAGATAATTCAATCCATTGTAAGATACTTGGATCTTTCATTTTTGTTAAAATGCTTCAAAACCAACTCTATTTTATCAATCTTTGCAATTTGTTTAGAATGATAAATACGATTCCTGAAAGGTACTTGGATCTTTTATTTTAATAAAAACATTCCATTTTTTAAAATCTTATCCTCAGTCCTCAGGGATGATGATGATGACGACGCAATCACTTTCAGAACAACAAAATATATAAGATTTTTTTATATTTAGTGAGCAATAATTAAATAGAAATATACTCATGCTTAAACTAATCCTATTCAATGCATTAAATTAATCGTACCTTAACCTTTCAGTATGTGGAACCTTGGCTTCGAGGTAACCATTGAGAAAACAGGGTTGTGAAGGCATGGGAAGACACCTCTTCTTCCAGGCCAAAATTAATACCCTCCATATAACTGTTAAAGAGCTCCCTTCCGGCCTCTTGAATCGATATAATGGTTTACCACGCAGAAAAGCAGCAAGCGCAACCAACATAATTCCTGCTGAAATTCCATATCCCCACCCTCTTCCCATGTAACGCCCTAATTTCTAAACTCAGAAATAATGTCCGTTGGAGACACTATCCCTGAAGTTCTTGAAATTATTTCGTTAAATTTCTGTTATCGTCGCATATTCGCTTAAACTATCCAACGATTAGCTTAAGCAATCACAATATAACATCAAATTTCCTAAAATAAGAGTAAATCTTACTTAAACTTAGGGAAGAATCCACACTTGGAGAAATGTGATTCAAAGAACTCATACCGGAAATCCGGCAGAGTCTCCCCTAAAAACCGGAAACTCATACCTGAAAATCAGCAAAACCAATACATTCAATATCATACCTATCATAGCATTAAAGCTAGGCCTCAGTGGCCAATTCAGAATAAATACACTTCTACAATTTACATCAGTACACCACGGCAAATAACCGATTACCAAAACACAAATACATCAGGAACTACTTCTATTAAACTAATCCCCCAGCTGAATTAAGACTCGGCTCCACCCTCACCTTAGCTGCCACAACCTCACCGGAAGTACCTGCACCACTAATTATATTCCCGAAATGTGGGGTGAGATAATAATCCCAGTGAATATAACCACATGCATGAATGCAAGGAGCATATATCAATGACAATTAACAATTTAACTAGAGGTGTCAAAATGGGCCGGCCCGACCGGCCCGGCCCGCCCGAACCCGCAATATGGGAGGGCTTGGGCACTTAAATTAGAGGCCCGAATTTTTGTCGGGCTTTTTAGCCCGAAAATGAAAAAGCCCAATCTTAAGCGGGTTCGGGCCGGGCTACCCGATCGGGCTAACGGGCGGCCCTTTTTTTTTTTAAAAAAAAATTGCCTTGCTTTTGAGTTATGCTTAAGTTCGCTGGCATGACCCATTTTTTATTTTTCTTCCATCTAAAAATATTTGAAGTTCTGAAAATTGAAATTTCTACTGTGAAGTCAATGGATATGGTGAGCAATTATGATTTTCTTTTGATAGATAACTAATTAATTAAAGCAATTATGATCGAGTATATTATTATATTAGTGCATATATATACTTCCTCAAATCCAAGTTTGTCAAATATGTATTTTATAATCCTATTTTGAAGAACAATTTTTGGAACAGGTGCAGTATAGATTTATTTAATTTAATTTAATTTAATTACATATCAATTGAGTACTATTATAAAATGGAAAAATCTTGGAACAATTTAGAATCAATTTTGAAGAACAATTTTTGGAACAGATGCAGTATAGGTTAATTTAATTTAATTTAATTACATATTAATTGAGTAGTATTATAAAATGGAAAAATCTTGGAACAATTTCGATTCATCGAATGCAAATTCATTTTGCTTTTCCCCTTTTAAATGATTTTTTTTTAGTTTTGTAAAAGTATAATTGTTTACAATTTTTAATGAGCTACATTTTTAAATAAGTTAATTTTTTTTTAACCGGGCCGGCCCGCACAAGCCCACTACCCGCATAGGGCCGGGCTAGGGCACTAAGTTCACAGGACCGAATTTTAGCCGGGTATTTTAGCCCTGCCCGCACAAGCCCGCTACCCGATGCGGGCCGGGCCGGGCCGGGTAGCCCATTTTGACACCTCTAAATTTAACAAACTTCTTAGAACATAATTCAAATAAACTAATAGGTGAGACATGTGGTGGGGGAAAGTCAATCACTAACTAATATGTAACCATAATCATAATCATAACTAAAACAAATAAATGCACTAATGATGCAACTCACTGCTATGCCTAGCAGGCATGATCTTATCACTTTCTATGGTTAGAACTGAACTCAGACTACGGGAAACGTCTTTCCCAGGGACGAATCCCACCTATTACTGGACCGAAGTCAAGTTTTCACATAATTACTTAATTTTTAACTCACAGCACAAAGGCCGGCTTGAATTAACTCACGGTCGAAACCGGCTTCACATGAATCAACTACTAAAGCTGAAGTTTAAAGCATTTCTATGATTATGTAACTTTCGTAAATTCACAAGTTTCGTAACTTTCGACATTCAAAGATTTTTCAAGTAAATCATAACATCAATCACTCAATTCCATACAAACATTACAAATCCAATCAAATCAACCATATAGAAAGGGAATTAAAGGGATATGGTTTATATAATGAGCATTTCAACAATTTCGTAAATCTTGCTAGTTTCGTAAATCTCGCTACCCTAAGGTTTTCAATGAAAAACCTAACCAAATTACTCAATCACATACAAACATCGCTAATCTAACCACTATATTCATATAGAAAGGGAATTAGAGAGTAGGGTTCATACATTGGGGAAAACTCAAAATCAAAGGAGAGTGTGTGTTTGTGAGTTGTACTCACCAAATTGAAACCCAAGAGGAGAACAATGAGTAGAGAAGGGATCCACTTGGCGATTCCTAGCTTCAATTCTCTTTCCGACCTCGAATCCGAGCTTCCTCTCACTAGAAATCCCACTCTCTCTCTCTCTAAGTCGAAGGGGAGGAGGAAAATGAAGACATGCATCTGATTTTCGCACCAGCTATATATATATATATATATATATATATATATATATTAAGTGATGGTAATCGATTACAGACTTACTGTAATCGATTACCAACGGCTAAAAAGACACTAGAAAGCTCTTCTGGTAACCTGGTAATCGATTTCCACCCCTGGTAATCGATTACTACAAACCCAGATTTTATGGTAATCGATTACCATACCTGGTAATCGATTACCAAAATATCAACTCTCAGGTAATCGATTACAAATTCATAACAGGCGATTACCCAAAATTCAGCTCTCAGGTAATCGATTACGAATTCTTGGTAATCGATTACCAGAAATTCAGCTCTCTGGTAATCGATTACACATCCTTGACAGGCGATTACCCAAGATTCAGCTCTCAGGTAATCGATTACAAGATGCTGGTAATCGATTACCAGAAACTCCTAACTCTCTAATTTGCTTAAAAACTTGGAAACTTGGTTTTAAAACTCCTAAGTTCTATCTCCTAATTTCTTAAACTTTCTTTCCTTAATTATTAACATATAAATTCATATCTTAATCTTATGAATTAATAGAAGTTCTGAATTACGAAATGTTACAATTTCCTAATTACTTTATTCTTAATTACTGAACGTACTATCATTATTCTAATCACTTTTAATTCATCAAAGATCTTAATTATCGGGATGTTAATTGAATGAGAACTCTAACACTTAAACTCTTAAATTTAACTCTCCTAACTCTCACCTACTCTATCATTCCTAGTTCCTTTTTCCATAATTCATACTCAACTCAATTATTCTTCTGAAATCTTCCCCTTAATACCCATAGATTCTTACTAACCCTCATATTCTTTCTTGTAATTCTTCCTCTCCTACTCAGCCTCTCAACCCACCCCCAACTTTCCTCTAGTTTGATTTAAGTCTAATTTTTGGGATGTTACATTTCTACCCCCCTTAAAAGGAATTTTGTCCCCAAAATTCGCTTCGACTATATTTCAACACCAATTCACTTCCCATCTCCTGATTCCTCGGAATACAAGTTCCTAAATTTATACCTCTCCTCGAATTCCATGATGTGGTTTCTCTAATAGGTTCTCACACTCTCTACTCTATTTGAGTATACTCCACTGGTCTGGTTAGGCAACTCACTTGATAAAATCTAATGATAGGAAAAGATTTCACACAACAACTAAGTAAGGATTCTAACTCAACCCCAAGCCCATCAACCACCGGTCAGTTTTAAGTCTTATGTTCTTAATAATCTAGCTAGGTTTAAGAAAATTTCAAGTGATTTACAAGTTTATATTCTAAGTTCTAGTATATTACTAACAATAAGTCATGCACACATAATTACTTAACCCCTCGAATCACTGAGTTTGTGTTGACGAGTTATCTCAACACTCACGTCATGCTCGAGGAATTAAGTTCACATAATCATATAGACAAACACCGAACCCAGGTCTGAGGAAAGTCACTCATTCTTCTAAGAAAACATCGGAATTCTAACAAAACTTATGCCATAATCGTAGGTGAAATACCTACTGGTCACAGCATGAACACGATAAACTCTCCTAATCTCCTATCTTCCCATGATGGGATCTATTTCTACCCCACCCAACCGGTAAGGGCTCGTACTTAGTTTGGTTCTAAGATTTACTGAAAAAGGAAAGTGACTTAATGTCATCCACACCTTGTTCCTCCTATAAGTAAGGATTTCTAAAAGCTTTAGAGTTCTAACCTAATGATTGTGCCTAACCACCTCTCAATCCTTCCTAATACTCTGGCCAGGCCTAACTATACACAGTCAAATCTAACTTTTAGGTTGAGTAAAACCTAGTCGTGCTCGGGTACTGAGTGCCTTTTATGGCTTCACATGCCCTGCCTATAAGACTACCCCCTTAAGGCTTCAGGCTCTTTCTAATATTTCTCAGGGTTCTAAATCTTCATTTCTCTCTTGGAGACATCAAGCCTACATCCCGATACCTAACTAATTTGTTTCCCCTTCTCATAAACTCCAGAGTTATTACTATTATGGTGTGAAGAATAATTTCCTATTTCTGTTTGGAATGTGAACACATGTAAACATGGTCACAACTACAACATATAGATATAAGGTTTAAAGTTCTAGAATTTCCCTCATGGAATTCATGGATGAGGCTAAGTATTTGGGTGGCTGGGAGAACATCTACCGCTACTTGATAAATCCTTGGCTAGCTCTAGAGTTGTCTGTTAATCTACTTGTTCTACTCATTTCCCATTAGGACCTCAACTATAATTTCCTCCCATTTCCTAATTAATTCTAAAAAGTCAAAGTTATTCCCGCTACTTTGTTATCTTCAACTAAGGTATTTGGTTCACTTACTTTCTGTCTAACAATTCTCTCAGGTGATTCCTAATTCTTTTCTACAAGACTACCCCTAATATGACTTAATTGGGAACTTCCTATCCTTACTTGGGTTGTGGGTAAATCTACACTACCTTATGCAATCTATACTAGAATTCTTAACTTCCTTGACTAAGGGTCACAAGATATTGCCTCTAGGGCTACTAGGTGTTCTCTAAACGTGAGATGAAAGGGTGAGGAAATGGTAGCCGCCATGACTACCTACCCGTCTGATAAAGCGTAAGGATCTTGTCCATGTAATCCATGGATAAGGCAAAGAGTAAGGTGGCTGAAAGAATCATCACTCAAGGTGGCCTAGGGAAAACACCTCTTCTTACATTATCTCAAAAGAAACCTCAATTTCCCTACCCTTCTAAGTTTAGGTCTAAATGTCTAGATGTCCCTACTTAAGTTATAATCTTCTATACATTTTCCCAATGGTTTGGAATCCCCTTGGGTGCCTCTGTGACCTCTGGTTTACCCTAAGTAGAGTTTCTATCTTAACTTGGACTACAATCCCGCATTCCTTCTAACGTGACCTCACAAGGGTTTGTCTCATAAGAAACTTTAACTATGTGAATTACTACCTAACAAGCACACACACATTTCTAACATAAAATGACATAAAATCACTTATACAAACCAATGCCACGAAGAGATAGCAAATCACACAATACATTCAGATTATACAGTTTACACAATCAGAACTACTTTATAAGTCAAACAACAACCATCCTCTAAAATAACGAATTAAACTTAACTAACTGCCTTAAGAGTGCCTAATGCTTACTAGGGCTCCAGGGTCACATTCTCTAAGGCTCCTAAGGTAAGGGTTCCATTTTCAAAATTGACCTAAGTTACTCTCTTTCTAATACAAGAACGAGTGGCTTTAACTTTGTTAAGGAAGTATCCTAACTTCCGGACCAAAGCATCCTACTCACATAACTGACCATAATCTCCATTTACAATACACACCATGGGAGTGATCAGTCCCTATAATGAGTACATGTACTAGAAGATTATAATAAGTCACGGGCAACTAACCTAACCACAGTCCAATTGGATTGAACTGTTTTGATACCAAAATGCAACGCCCTAATTTCTAAACTCATAAATAATGTCCGTTGGAGACACTATCCCTTAAGTTCTTGAAATTATTTCGTTAAATTTCTTATATCGTCGCATATTCGCTTAAACTTTCCAACGATTAGCTTAAGCAATCACAATATAACATCAAATTCCCTAAAATAAGAGTAAATCTTACTTAAACTCAAGGAAGAATCCACACTTGGAGAAATGTGATTCAAAGAACTCATACCGGAAATCCGGCAGAGTCTCCCCTAAAAACCGGAAACTCATACCTGAAAATCAGCAAAACCAATACATTCAATATCATACCTATCATAGCATTAAAGCTAGGCCTCAGTGGCCAATTCAAAATAATTACACTTCTACAATTTACATCAGTACACCACGGCAAATAACCGATTACCAAAACACAAATACATCAAGAACTACTTCTATTAAACTAATCCCCCAACTGAATTAAGACTCAGCTCCACCCTCACCTTAGCTGCCTCAACCTCACCTGAAGTACCTGCACCACTAATTATATCCCCAAAACGTGGGGTGAGATAATAATCCCAGTGAATACAACCACATGCATGAATGCAAGGAGCATATATCAATGACAATTAACAATTTAACAAACTTCTTAGAACATAATTCAAATAAACTAATAGGTTAGACATGCGGTGGGGGAAAGTCAATCACTAACTAATATGTAACCATAATCATAATCATAACTACAACAAATAAATGCACTAATGATGCAACTCACTGCTATGCCCAGCAGGCATGATCTTATCACTTTCTATGGTTAGAACTGAGCTCAGACTACGGGAAACGTCTTTCCCGGGGACGAAACCCACCCATTACTAGACCGAAGTCAAGTTTTCACATAATTACTTAATTTTTAACTCACAGCGCAAAGGTCGGCTTGAATTAACTCACGGTCGAAACCGGCTTAACATGAATCAACTACTAAAGCTGAAGTTTAAAGCATTTCTATGATTCCGTAACTTTCGTAAATTCACAAGTTTCGTAACTTTCGACATTCAAAGATTTTTCAAGTAAATCATAACATCAATCTCTCAATTCCATACAAACATTATAAATCCAATCAAATCAACCATATAGAAAGGGAATTAAAGGGATAGGGTTCATATAATGAGCATTTCGACAATTTCGTAAATCTCGCTAGTTTCGTAAATCTCGCTACCCTAAGGTTTTCAATGAAAAACCTAACCAAACTACTCAATCACATACAAACATCGCTAATCTAACCACTATATTCATATAGAAAGGGAATTAGAGAGTAGGGTTCATACATTGGGGAAAACTCAAAATCAAAGGAGAGTGTGTGTTTGTGAGTTGTACTCACCAAATTGAAACCCAAGAGGAGAACAATGAGTAGAGAAGGGATCCACTTGGCGATTCCTAGCTTCGATTCCCTTTCCGACCTCGAATCCGAGCTTCCTCTCACTAGAAATCCCACTCTCTCTCTCTCTAAGTCGAAGGGGAGGAGGAAAATGAAGACATGCATCTGATTTTCGCACCAGCTATATATATATATTAAGTGATGGTAATCGATTACAGATTTACTGTAATCGATTACCAACGGCTAAAAAGACACTAGAAAGCTGTTCTGGTAACCTGGTAATCGATTTCCACCCCTGGTAATCGATTACTACAAACCCAGATTTTATGGTAATCGATTACCAAAATATCAGCTCTCAGGTAATCGATTACAAATTCTTAACAGGCGATTACCCAAAATCCAGCTCTCAGGTAATCAATTACGAATTCTTGGTAATCGATTACCAGAAATTCAGCTCTCTGGTAATCGATTACACATCCTTGACAGGCGATTACCCAAGATTCAGCTCTCAGGTAATTGATTACAAGATGCTGGTAATCGATTACCAGAAACTCCTAACTCCCTAATTTGCTTAAAAACTTGGAAACTTGGTTTTTAAACTCCTAAATTCTATCTCCTAATTTCTTAAACTTTCTTTCCTTAATTATTAACATATAAATTCCTATCTTAATCTTATGAATTAATAGAAGTTCTGAATTACGGAATGTTACAATTTCCTAATTACTTTCTTCTTAATTACTGAACTTACTATCATTATTCTAATCACTTTTCATTCATCAAAGATCTTAATTATCGGGATGTTAATTGAATGAGAACTTTAACACTTAAACTCGTAAATTTAACTCTCCTAACTCTCACCTACTCTATCATTCCTAGTTCCTTTTTCCATAATTCATACTCAACTCAATTATTCTTCTGAAATCTTCCCTTTAATACCCATAGATTCTTACTAACCCTCATATTCTTTCTTGTAATTCTTCCTCTCCTACTCAGCCTCTCAACCCTCCCCCAACTTTCCTCTAGTTTGATTTAAGTCTAATTTTTGGGATGTTACATCCCATGTTGTCTTACACATACACCAGCACCACCACAGAAAATAAGGATCCAGAACTGACAAAGAAGTAGAACCTATTGAAGAAAAAGATCATCTTCTTTTCCTCCTTGGGGTCTGTTTTGTCAAACTGATCATATCCAAATCCTGAGACATTGGCTTTTACTCCTCCACCACCCACAGCTATAGCATAAAGTGATATAAATAGCAGAATCAATTGTTTGCCACTGGCCTGAATGCACTCATGGTTCTATCTTCTAACACCACTGCATGGAGGGGTCTCATGCTAGGAATGGTTGTAGCTATGGTTAACAAACACAACCCCTAGTGCAAGAGTGTTGGAAATTCAAATGTAAGTAATGAAGTCTCAGCATTTGGTAAGAAATGATTGAGTGAGAATTGTATAAGTAAAATGACCCATATACTCAATAATCTCAAGTGTTTGGGTCAAACTACCTATTATTCATTTCACTATTTTTGTATGTCCATTATATTAGCAACCAAACCTTTTTTCATTGAATGAGGTCTGCTACATGAATGATATGACACCAAAATGTTATGTCATATTAAGTTAAAAAATAAATCATATATATTCAAAGCTTTAAACTTACAACTGCAGATATGGTTGTAACTATAGCAATAGTCAGGTATCTGCCAAGTTTGGCATTAGCTAAGAAGCCACAAAGGAGGCTAGCCAGGTTGAGAGTTCCCATTAAATTGGTAACTATAGTGGCAGAATAAGATGAAGGGAAATTTAAAACTCCAACTAAGTAAGTCACTAAGTTCATGGATATGCCCACAACCATTATTCTTTCTGCGAGCTCAGTACCTGCATAAAAAAATAAAAAAATTGTATATTTAGGAGCCGAATAAGCCCCTAAGTTCAACCTTGAAAATATGTCACTAATTTGATTTCCATGGCTTAAGAAGAACCTAAGCTATTATGTTAGAAAATTGTCTCCATCAGAGAGGATAATTTAAGCAAAAAAAAACTTTGGTAATGTAACCCATCCTAATGATTCCCCCCAACAGAGAACAATGATAAGCCCTATAGAAACTTTTGAATCACTAATTACTTTCAGGAATTTGTTTGAAGCTAATAAGTACTTAATAAGTAGTGTTTATTGTTTATAGTTTAGTTTGTGTTACATTCAGGATGACTCAAGTCAGTTATTGCAAACAGATATAGTTCCTCTTCAAATGCAACATGATATTAAAATTGAATGCCTTTCAAAGATGGATACACTAAAATTAGTCAAAGTGGTAGATGGAAATGAACCTCTCTTGCTTTACTCATCATTGCTATGAAATTCTGCTCCTCAAATTCAATGTCTTTGGAGATCTGGAGCCTAGCCACACCTTTTAAAATCTCCTCAGTTTTGAGAAGACCTGCACCAACGGCAGCTAGCCAACAACATAACAAAACATAGAGAAGATCCCCTGCCTATCCACAATAAACTAACACATCTATTGAAAAAATAATTAAAATGTGAAAAATAAGTACAAGCAATTTTTTCAGAAGTACAAACCTGGGGATATTAAAAATGTTGAGGCTGGTTTGAGGCTTGATCTGTGCGAGAGAGGGAAAAGGCGAGAGAGAGATTGGAGACTCACTGAAGAGGGAGAAGTGTGGAGAGCTTAGGGTTCAAATGGAGAGCTCATGGTAGGGGTAGGGCTTAGGGTTCACAACAGAGAGCTCACACGACGTTGCTCAAGGAGTCTTGCCGCGAGCGCACGTGGCCAATGAAGAGGTTGATCGGTTGACGGTGATGGCTGTTGCAGTTAGGGTGCCATGCGTGAGGGAGGGTGAAGCAATATAGACAATGGTGAGACCTTCTTCTTATGGCACATGGGAGAGCTCGGACGGCGGAGGGTGTGACAGTGGAGACGGTGGTGACGCGAGCTTCGACGGGCGATGCTAGGCGTGCGAGAAGGAGGAAGCATGGGGGAAGGGGGGGAGAGAGACAAGTGACGCGTTTCTCTGATCTAATCTCTGATCTAATTACAGTGTAGGTAAAAAAGGTAGGGAAAGGGGAAGACGCTCCCAAGAGAGAAACTACCTGTGCGAAGGAGGAAAAAAAAATGGGGAACGAGGGCGCTCCCTGTACAAATAAAAAAAAATAAAGAGGGAGCGCCCTCAATTCCAGAGAATTTAACAAAAAAAATATTCACGGCGGAAACGAGGGTGTTCCCTAGGAGCGCCCTTTAAAAATAAAAAATAATGATGGAGGGCGCTCTCTAGAACGCCCTCAACACAATTATAATTTTAAAAAAATCTAACATTGATAATAAGGGCGCGCAGATGGAACGCCCTAAATTTTACCTATAAGGGCGCTCCCGCTCAAAATTTAAGCGCCCTGATTTTAAAACGATCATTTTAGGCGCTAACCAACACGGGAGCGCCCTAAAGTAAGTGCTCTAATATCCTAAAATTTGCGTAATGCTAGCTGATCTATTATGAGAATATTGGACTTTTTTTATCAAGAACTTAATTACATTTGTTGTATGTAACTTTTCGAGTTTATTTAATTATTGGTGCTTTTCTTTTGATTTAAATTGAATGTCCTCTAATAACCTATTTCTTTTAGAAAATCAGTTAACTTCTTTTTCTCTGTTCTTATTGCAGTGTTCAAATGGTCACACTATATGCTCAGGTTACAAACCCAGGGTCCATAACCGGTGCCCTACTTGTAGGCACGATCTTGGCAATATTAGATGTTTGGCACTGGAGAAGGTGGCTGCATCTTTGGAACTTCCCTGTAAATATCAAGGTTTTGGGTGCATTGGTATATATCCATATTACAGCAAGCTAAAACACGAATCTCAATGTGCATATAGTGTAGATGCATATACTTGTAGATATATTATATGCAGGTTTTGATGATGCCAATGGAAAGAAAATAAGATTACAAGATTGACAAAAGAAATTGGCAAAAGAAAGAATTAGACAACAAAGTCAATACAAGATCAAGGAGCAAGTTTGATGCAAAGATCAAAGACTACAAGTGATGTTAGATAAGTATTAGTCTAGTTACATAAAGTGTTAAAAGAATTCTAGACTTTGGAAGTTACTTGGCCTTAAATATAAAATTTAAGGGAAATGTTTTTATGAGGTAAAATCAGCTCAAAAGAAAATTTTTTGAACTGGTAATCGATTACCACATTGGTGTAATCGATTACCAGAAGTTATGAGATTCAAAATTGAAATCTTTTGAACTGGTACTCGATTACCAGAGTGCAAAAAATGTGAAATTTGAATTTCAGTCACAACGGTTCATTATCTGTTTGAATTTTTGAATGTGTAATCGATTACCACTTTACTATAATCGATTACCAGCGAGATTTTTCTGAAAATTATGAAGAGACACAATTCCTTATCAAAAGATACAAAGCTTCAATTGTTCTATTATAAATATGTGTCTTCATTTCGAAAAATTAGCAGATTACACAATGTAAAACAACAAAAAGTGAAAAATCTTTTTAAGAATCATTTTGGCCAAACACTTGCAAATTATTAAGAATTCTTATAGGAACTTCAAGTTGTATCATCTACTCTAAAAGAGAGTTCATCTTGTACAAACAATTATTCTCATACTGTGTGGTTAAGAGAGGGTGCCTCTCGTAGATTGTGGGTGAAACTCAACACAAGGGAAAGGGTTCCAAGGTGTGTGAGTGTTCATTTTTTGGAAAGGATTTTACAAATAGTGGAAATCTCAAGTGGGTGACTTGAGGACTGGACGTAGGCAAGGGTTGGCCGAACCAGTATAAATTGAGTTTACATTTCTTCTTCCCTTAACTTTCACTTATTTGTTGTGATTGCTAATTTATTATATATTGAGAAATTAGGTGTTTGCATTCATATTTCATCATAAAAGAATTGTTGTAAGTATAGTAAAAGATAAAAGAAGTAAGTGAATGAAAAAGAGATAATTTGGATTAACTTAATTCACCCCCCTCTTAAGTTACTTGAGGCCGCTTGTCTAACATATAGACCCTATAACTGTTCGTATGCTGGTTCAGAATGCTCTGTTATGGGTGATATACCCTACCTAGTGGCCCATCTAAAAGACGACCACAAAGTGGACATGCACAATGGTAGCACTTTTAACCATCGCTATGTCAAATCAAATCCACAGGAAGTTGAAAATGCCACATGGATGTTAACGGTATTGCTTTGCTGAAACTTTCTTCTCCTTGTTTTCTATTGATGCTGCAAATTTAGTAGGGTTGTTGGTAGATTGTGTAATTTTGGGGCATGTTTGGAAGTACATGTGTGTCTCCATCAGTAAAGAATGTAGATTATAGAACATAATCTATATAATTAACCCTGTAACTTTCTCTACTTAAACAAGAAAAATCCTATATTGCCAATAGTGGAACATCTTGGAAACTGAGTTTGTTGTAAAGTGGTAATTTGTAGTAATTCTCATTTCTACAATTAAGTTTCTATTGTTTTATATATTGATCCTTTAATTAGGAAACCTTTTCCGTTTCTCTGAGTTCAGGAAACTTGATTTTGGTTATTCAACTGGCACAACACTAACATACTGGTGTCTAATTTTATTTCAATTAACTTATTGCTTTTTTATATATTTTTATTTATTCTTTTTAATTCCATATACGTTAAGTCTATTTATGTCTTGTTATATTCAATTAATTTTTATTCTTTAAGGTCTAAAATGTGGGAATCGGTGTACTATACTCATTGAAGTAATATATTGTCCCATGACTATTTCTTGGACGAACTTTGACCTGGAAAAGTGTCCATCTCATTTGGAAATGACCATAAATATTTTTTATTTGTCTCTTACTGTTATATTGGCTAGGCATGGCAATATATAAGGCAATAATTAGTTTCTTATTAATACTTGAAATTTCTTAATAATTACTTTCTGTTAAACCTTGTAGAATGCAAGAGCTTGGAAAAATTTGTATTGATCCCACATGGAAAGGAAGAACTTTTTCCTCGAGGTATTGAAGAAAAAGAACAAGAACAAGAATGATGCACACCGGCCAGATGCATGGAAGTGAATACATTCGATCTTAGATATTTTGTTTTGAATTAGATCATAACTACTTTTATCTAGACTTATATTGTTTTTACTTTAGACCAAAAATTGGTGTAAGATTATGTTGGTGTTTAATTTACACATGTGTTGTTGTAGAAACAATTTTGTCTATATTATTTTCTCATATATAAATAAATTTGGTTTAAAATTGAATTTAAAAGTGTCATTTTCAACATCGTTTCCTAAATAATTAAAAAAATGTGGCTTAATATAAGTCTGGACTTTTGAAAACTGTAGCTTAAATAGGAGATAACACCTAAAAAAATCGTGGCTTAAACCTATGGCCACACTTTTTAAACTGTAGCAGAAATTTCAAAATATGAATTATTGCATAACTATGGCAGAAAAACTGTGGCTTAAACATAAGGCCACATTTCTCGAGGCGTGGCCTAAAACTAAAATTAAAAACCGTGACCTCAAATGGTATTAGAAAACTGTGGCCTATTCTATTATTTTAGGCAACAGTTTTTAAGGATGTGTGGCTGAAAACAAAAAATCGTGGTCTATTAGAATAGACCACGACCACTTAGACAACGCCAGAGAAATTGTGGTTAAACCGTCGCCTAATCTTTAGACCACGGTTTCTTTACCTTAGGCCACGATTTTTTATCATTGTCTAAGACCTTAAATGTTGTAGTGTTAAAGTGTCGTCTTTCGCCATAAGCCCCAACCTATAACACTATCGCCCCTCTAGCTACAAGTCAACGGTAACCCACATTACAGCCACGTCGTCCACTAGAAAGCCATAACCTACAAACATTGTTCTTTTCCACACATCACTACACCAGTTGTAAATGAAATCAAGTCATGTCGCCAACATATTCCATATGCCTTCCTCTCAGTCGCATGTTTTAACCTAGAGTTGGGGATATGAGCTCAGACCCGCAGACCAGCCCGTGAAAACCACATTGCATGCTAGCTTGGCCCGTTTAAAAAGTGGGCTAATGCGGGTTAACCACATCACCTGTGGCCTAAAGCTATTTTGACCTGTAAACCCATGGGCTCCCCGAACCGGTTAATAATTAAAATTAAAATTAAAATAAATATAAATATTAAAAGTAATAAAGTTGATAATAATAAAAAGAATTTAAAGAAACCCTAAGTGGGTAAGTGACCCATTTCAGCCTTTCTTCTATTCACTTTCAGTACTCACGCCATAATCATCAAGACATCAAGCCCTTATTGGAAATCGATCTTTGAAATTCAAATCTGTGGGTTGTAGCTTCCTGCTCCCGTGTTCGTTGTCACTGTTCCTTTGATTTGTGATTGTGCTCTCTGTTTGTCGGCACAGAGCCTCATGTTCACGTTCGTGGTGCTTTCGTTCACTGACGCAAGTTTGTGGTGCCTCTATTTGTGTTAGAGTCTTTGTTTGCTGGCGTGGTGCCTCTGTTTGTGTTCACGGTGCATCACGTTTGCCGATGTGGGTTCTTCAATTCTCCCGTCTGCCCGTATGTGTTTGTTCTCCAATTCGTATGTGTTCATCTTCTTCACGGTGTTGTTCGCTTGCAGTTGATTTTGGTTTGTGACGTTTTGCTGACTATTGTGTCTCATCTACTATTACTGCTTTGATCCGTGAAATTATAAGGATCTTTTATAAATTAACTTTTTATAAAATTAGAAGTAAATTAATTTATAATTTATAAAGAAAAATAATAAATTTTTATCACTCATTAAAAGTTTTAAATTAAAAAAAGAAATCATATGCAGGTTATGCATACTTGTTTATTAGAGGCCCATTTAGAATGAAGGCTTATATGGGCTAGCCCATTTAACCACTGGTTTATATAGATCGTTGCGGGCCAATGCAAGCTAGCCTATTACCTATCTGTATTTCCACCACAATGACGTCTACCATGATTTTTCTTAACGTAATTAATTTTTACCACCACTGCATCACTAGTATGTGTTGCCATCCCTCTCCTTTTGTGGATAAGGAATTATTTTTTAACAAGCAAACCTTTATTTTGGTGTATACATAGCATTACATTAGTCTTCTATTTATTAAAGACATCAAATTAATATTCAGGTAAAATATAGTTTTAGACCCTCTAAAATAAGTTAGTTTGGGTTTTAATCTTTATAATTATTTTATTTCCATCATT
Source organism: Sesbania bispinosa (assembly GCA_026901365.1). Taxonomy (NCBI): domain Eukaryota; kingdom Viridiplantae; phylum Streptophyta; class Magnoliopsida; order Fabales; family Fabaceae; genus Sesbania; species Sesbania bispinosa. The sequence goes on along the minus strand of QLOH01000926.1, from coordinate 26,180 downwards.
TCAAAATCTAAAATTTTAAAAATCATTCTTATTATTGATGAGACAAGCTAAAAAATTACCAAATAGGCATGTGTCTTTATTATGTGGTTTTTTTTTTGTTTGCCACAGACATTTTTCAAATTTTTAAATTTTGGGAGCATACAAATGAAAAGTAAAAATTTATGAAAACCAAAACAAAAACTCAAGACCGAAAATATATTTTAATGATAATAAAAGCCATTAATTTCATCTTTCAAGGATTAGTTTGATATTATTTTGAGGGTTAAATTTGATCGTAAAATTGTGACATTGAAGTACTAATTTGATGTCGTATATATCTCTGAAGAATTAGTTTGATGTGCAATTAAATGGGAGACCATAAAATTGATGTACAAAAAAAATATTAGCTCATAATAACTAAAATGAGACCTTACAAAATAAAATAAAAACTCATCATATTATAAAAAATAGATATATGAAACCATCACAAAAAAATTAATTATAAAATATAAGAATCCACTACAAATAAAGTAATGATTTACATTGTATGAATTAAAAAAGCATAGAAAATAAATTAAAAAAAATCAGCATTAGAAAACTTAATTAATCAACATGTTTATTTGTACAAAATTATTATACGAAAATGATCTTTGTATTACTAAAATTCATAATTTCTAATTTTATAAGATGATTAGTTTTTTTATCTGTTATAGGATTAAGCTGTATTTTTTAAAATAAGTTTACAATAAACATTTGTACTTCATATCAAACTAATTATTTAATAATGATATTTATTATTAAATTTAAACTTTATTATTAAAGATATATACAATAATTTTTTAATTATTTTTTGTTATTTTAACAGTTGTTATAATCTCAAATTGAATGAAATTATTAATTGCTTCAAATTATTTAATTATAGTGAATCAATAAAAAATCCAAAATATTATACATATTAATACTTTTTTTGCTGTAGATACATATTAATACTCTTACATTACACGGTTTTTTTAATACCAATCACGGGTTTCTTAATTAGTAGAATAACTATTAACATAACAATAAAAAATGACACTAAACAAACAACAGCGATAATTGTCATTATTAATTCTGTTCTTTTTTTCTTTTTATAATTGTAGTTATATATGGGTTTTTTTTTTATAATTGTCACTTAGGTTTTGTTTTTTGTCCATAAAAAACGTTATGTATCTAATCTAATCTAATATATTCTAGGAAAAGAAAAAAAGACCCTTCTCCGGACACGTGTCAGCTTCTCTAAAAAATTTTCCCGCCCAAAATCATCCTATTATTTTTCTATTGATTATACTGGCAAATTGGTCCCTGAGAGAGTCGCGGTCGGGCAGTTTAGTCCCTGAGAGAGTTAAAATCCCATATTAGTCCCTGAGACAGTGCTCCGTCGGGCAATTTAGTCCAAAACGTTAACCCAGTAATACGTGTCACGTTAAATGCCAGGTTGGCATTCAGGTGGACCCCTTTCAGTCAAAACGACGTCATTTTCATCTCAATTAAGAGGGTTTTTGAGACCAGAACATAACGGTCATCTCTGAGCTTCTTCTTCTTCTCTTTGTTATTCTGTGGTCGCCATGGTCGTCCATGTCTTCTTCTTCCTTCTAATCGGCTGCATCTTCTTCTTCCCGCTAATCTGCTGCATCTTCTTCTTCCTCATTTTCGGTGTTCCGTTATCCCTCTTGTCGGTATTAATCCTCAGTTTCATTGCCCTAATTTTCTGAAAATTGGAAAGGAAATCACATATGGACAACACTAATGAAAGGAGGAATCACAGTGGTGGGTCTAAGGGTTCTCAAATTTTTCACAGGGGTCATGCTTGCCCAAAATGCTATTGCAATATGAGAGCAGTGGTTAGGGTTTCATCAACTGAAAAAAACCCAGGGAGATGGTTCTATGGTTGCCCCAAGCTTATGGTAATGGAGAATATTGTTTGTAGTGTTTGATATTTACATACTTATTTTTGTTTGTTAATCATATAACATGAATGTAATATGTAGGTTGCTGAAAGATGTCAATTCTTCAAGTGGGTGGAGAGGAAACATGTTGAAGAAGAAAACATTGAGGAATCATCAAGTTTTCAATTTGCTGCAACTAAGGATGAAAAGTGGAGGAGTTCTGTATCTAAGAAGCTTAATAATTTAGAAATTCAAATTAGGAATTTATGTTTGAGTTGAATACCTCAAAGTTATTATTAGTGATATTGTCTACCTTTGCCCAGTCACTAAAGTGACTCTTTGTCCAGCTTTCTCTTGGCCACTTGTCTAAATACTTCCATGCTTTTTCATTGATCCTCTTAACTTCATTCATCTTCAGATTAAATTCAGCAACTGTAGTTGACCTAGCACACTCCCACAATAGACCTCTGAGCTCTTTATCTTTCCATTGTTTAGTGAAGTTTTTCCAAAGATGCCAGACACAGAACCTATGTTGTGCACCAAGCATCACTTCCTGTAATGCAGGGATGAGACCCTACACGTGTTGTTAAAACAATCAGGTTAGTCCCTCAGAAATTAAAAATCAAGCAATTCAGTCCTTGAGAAAGTAAAAAAATCATTCAATTAAATCCTTGAAACATTAAAAATCCATCACATTAGTCCTACGTGCCACTTACCTTTTGCATGTCTGATATGAAATGCCACCTGTGTTGGTTGTAGTCACCAAGATCCTCATGCAGCAAGCCAAGGAACCACTTCCAATTGTCTTTGTTTTCCACATCAACAACTGCACAGGCTATTGGCCATATGTGGTTGTTGGCATCCTGCCCCACTGCAGAAAGTAACTGTCCTCCATAATAACCTTTCAGAAAGGCACCATCAAGGCCTATCAAAGGTCTGCACCCTGCTTTGAATCCACTCTTACAACCCTCAAGACATATATATATAACCTCTGAAACACTGGTGGACCCTCTTCCTGGGGTATTGTGTCCATCTTCACAGTTGACCCTGGATTAGACCTAAGCAACTCCCAACAATAATCCCATAATTTGAGAAATTGTCCTTTTAAAGACCCTTCTATTATCTCCCTTGCCTTCACAGTAGCCTTGTACACCTTTGAGTCCTCTAACATCACACCATATTTCTTTTTAAAATAGTCACAAACCTCCCTGTGCTTGATTGTTGGATTTTTCCTTATATGTTTCACCAATTTCCCTATCACCCATGTCTGATCAGCTTGCTTGTTCCTGAAGGTTCTGCAGCAACTGTGTTCATCTTTGAAAGTCTTGATTTGGAAACAATTTCTAACACCACTGTATGCACAGTAGACCTCCCACTCACATTCTTCAATTTTACATTTTGCTCTGGCCCTCCCTTTGTCATTATTCAACCACTTGATCTCCTTGCCTAGACTGATAGTGTAGTCTTTCATTGGTTGTTTAAAGTCGTCTAACTTTTTGAATTCCATACCCAATTCTAATACCACTTGGCCAAACTTTGCTTTTGGATTGTACTGTGCAAAAACCTCACTTCTAACAACACTAGTATCTTCCCCCTCACTGTCTTCATCTTCTGTCATTGGAGGTGTCTTTAATTCCTCAGAATGCCAAGATTCATCATCACTGTCTTCTACAGCAACATTGCTTGACAAGGTGTCAACTTCATCTTCTGAATCCTCCTCCACAATAATCTTCCTTTTTCCTTTTCTCCCTGGCCTTTTCACTTTGTCAGTTTTTGTCTCTTGACCTTCACCACAAACCTCATTTGATGGACCCTCATTTGATGTATTATTTATCACAGTTTGTTGGGCTTCGGGTTCTGCAGTCTGGTTTTTCCGCACATCAGCCTTTCTTACACTCCTCCTCAAATGACCTTGGCCCTGACTTTGGCCCACACCAGCTTCTGTTGGACTCTTCAAATTAACTTGGCCTTGACCTTGGCCTACAGCAGCTTCTGTTGAACTCTTCAGATTTACTTGCCCCTCACTTTGGACCACACCAGCTTTAGTTGGACTCTTCAAATGTACTTGGGCCTCACCTTGGCCCAAACCACCTTTTGTTGGGCTCTTTTGTCTAAGAACCATGTTGTGCCTACTTTGGGCTAGACTCTTTTCCTTAACCACTTCAGCAACTTTGGATTTGGTGGCCATATTATGCTTTTGGCTAGCAGCTGCATCTTTCCCTATCATCACAAAATTTGGACATATTATGTGACAAACAGTAAAATAAATAGAAAACACACACACACACACACACACACACACACACACACACAATCAAACACAACATACCTTCATTTTGGTTCTTTTCATTGTCTTCAGTTATAGGGTTGAAAAGCCTTTTTTTAGCTGGACTTTTCACCCTCAAAGTCCTTTTCACTAGCCCAACATCACATTGTTTTTCTGCACACAAAAACCCAACAAATAAATTCTCCCACTCATTCATAAATCATCTAAAATGGGCCTACATACCATTGAATAAAGTCACTTACCATCTATTTGTTTTCCAACAGAATCATTAATTGAACTAACACCAAAAGATTTCACCCTCCTTGTTGGACTTTTCACCCTCAAGCCCTTTCTCTGACTACCACTAGCTGTCCTTGTCATAAAAAAATTACCAATTGCCTAATATTAAATGAGAACACAACCTAAAAAATAAGCAATTTCAAATAAGTTAACCTCACCTTCACTAGACTGGGGAACAGCCTTCTGTATACCTCCCTTACCCATTTTTTGATTGCCATCCCCACCAGCAGCCTTCTGTATACCTCCCTTACCCACTTCCTGATTGCCATCCCCACCAACTGCATTAACCCCCTTCAAAACTTCATTCAATATTTCTGTGATATTCACCACCTCAGGCTTCTGTATGGGATGCTCATAATACAAATGGAGCTCCCCTCCATGTTTCTTTGCACACCCCACAACTTCCAATAAATCACTGTCCTCCTTCAACAACCTCAACCCATCCTTAAATTTTTTTGAAGGATCCAACCACCAAACAGTATCAACCATCTCATATCCAAGCTCCTTACTATAATTCCTAAAACTAAAGACATCCAAAGTATCACCATCACAATCTGGCCAAACATCTACCTTTCCCCACATATACCTTAACCTTCCCCCATCCCATTGCTGAAAATTACCTCCATGGTGAATGTTAACATGAATTCTCTGCATTCACAAACAATGCATCTATTCAGTTACAAATCATATTTAGTTTAGTAAATCAACAAATCATATTACAACAATTTAATTTATTTTTAAATACTATATTCAATAAATCAGATAAATAGTAGTGGACCTACTTTTCAGACATGGTACATTCAGTATTCACATGGGTTCACAGTTAATAAACCTGACATGCAGGGGTCCACAAACATAGTCTCCTATTATTGCCTTTCCTTTAAAAACTATAAACCAGATTCCCACACATATACATATATCACACGCTGCCCTTCACAATATAATAATCCCATAGTCTCAAAATAATCAAACTAACGACGTCTATGTTCCAAGGAAGTCAAAACGAAAAAGAACCACACAGTGAAAATGAACAGATCCGTAAACCCTAACTAGAAAAAACACATTGTTCGGTACATTACCTCCACATCCATGGCCCCAGCAGTCCGTAAACTCAACGCACCGTTTGAAACCCTAAGAATCGCCTCTAAGATTGCAGCTACTTGGTAACCTCCTTCGTCAAGCACTGGCACGAGGGAGAGAAAACGCAGGTTAAATTTTTAGAGTGAGGGAGAAATGAAACAGTTATTTTGGATATAAGGTTACTAAATAGCTGAAAACGACGTCGTTTTGACTAAAAGGGGTCCACCTGAATGCCAACCTGGCATTTAACGTGACACGTATTACTGAGTTAACGTTTTGGACTAATTTGCCCGACGGAGCACTGTCTCAGGGACTAATATGGGATTTTAACTCTCTCAGGGACTAAACTGCCCGACCGCGACTCTCTCAGGGACCAATTTGCCAGTATAGTCTTTTTCTATTCACAAATATGTTTTCTCTTTCTATCTCATGTAAAAGTAGGTGCCCTCAAAATCAACTTTTTTCTTTTATCTCTCTGACTAACTTTATGCTTTTTTTACTTCTCACCGTGAAAGATTTATTTTTTTCTTTTAATTTTTTTATTACACTTTCATTTTCTTTTTTATTATGATATTAAAATATCTTCTCTCATTATTCGTTTTTATTAGGGTAAAATGTGTTTTTCCTTCCTATAGTTTCGGTCAACTTTGGTCTTCGTACCTGTACTTTAAATCCTTTATTTTTTGTCCCTAAACTTTCTAAACCCCAAAACCAGGGTAACTAGCCGTTAGTGAGATCTGTTAAACTGATGAGTTGGATAACAAAAGTTACATATCTAATAAAAACTAATATACTATACGAAAACCTAAGTATCTAATCTAATCTAATATACTCCACGGGAGACAGTCATGTTCCTACCATTTTATTTTTTCTCCCAAAAACATTACGTCATCCTTTTTACTTTCTTTTTATTTTTTTATCAAAATTATACCTCCATTTATTTAGTTTCTATTGTAGTGTTTTTTTTATGAACATGGATATTCTCCATGGAAGGTAGTCTTAATCAAATATGTTTTCTCTTTCTCATGTAAATGTAGTTGCCCGCAAAAGTAACTTTTTCCTTTTATCTCCCTGTCTAACTTTACGCTTTTTTAACTTCTCAATGTGAAAGATTTATTTTTTTCTTTTATTTTTTATTACACTTTTATTTTCTTTTTTATTATGATATTAAAATATTTTCTCTAATTATTCGTTTTTATTAGAGTAAAATATGTTTTTCCTCCCTTTAGTTTCGATCAACTTTGGTCTTCGTTCATGTACTTTAAATCCTTTGTTTTTTGTCCCTAAACTTTCTAAACCCCCCAAACCAGGATACCTGGCCGTTAGTGAGATTTTTTAAACTAATGAGTTGGGTAACAAAAGTTACATATCTAATCTAATCTAATATACTATACGAAAACATAAGTATTTAATCTAATCTAATATACTCCATGAGAGACAGTCCTGTACCTACAATTTTATTTTTTCTCCCAAAAATATCACGTCATCCTTTTTACTTTTTTTTTTTCATTTTTCATCAAAATTATATCTCCATTTACTTAGTTTCTATTGTAATGTTTTTTTATGAATCACGGGTATCCTCCACGGGAGACAATCTTAATCATGTCGTTTTCTTTTTTCTTTTTTCTTTTATTTTTTATTTCACTTTCATTTTTTTTTATTATGATATTAAAATATTTTCTCTCATTATTCGTTTTTATTAATATGTTTCTTTATAAAAGAAAATTTTTTATCACCTGCAGATATTCTCTACGGGAGACAGTCATGTTCCTACCATTTTTTTTTTCTCCAAAAAATATCACATCATCCTTTTTACTTTCTTTTTATTTTTTTATCAAAATTATATCTTGATTTATTTAGCTTCTATTGTAATGTTTTTTTAATGAATCACAGGTGTTCTCCACGGGAAGCAGTCTTAATCACATCATTTTCTTTTTTCTTTAATTTTTTTATCTCACTTTCATTCACTTTTTTTATTATGATATTAAAATATTTTCTTTCATTATTCGTTTTTATTAATATGTTTCTTTATAAAAGAATTTTTTTTATGAACCGCGGGTATTCTCCACGGGAGACAGTCCTGTTTCTACTATTTTATTTTTTCTCAGACATTAATTTTCTTTTTATTATTATTATTATTATTATTATTATTATTATTATATTACATTTAATGTACATCAACACAATTTTTATATTTCCTAATATGTGTTTTTATGTAATAAAAAATCAGAAATGGACGATGACAAAAACCGTATCATCCTTTTTACTTTATTTTCATTATTTTTATCAAAATTATATCTTCATTTATTTAGTTTCTATTGTTGTGATTTTTCTCCTTTTTATTTGTTTTTAATTAATCATTCACTTATAATATCATTATTCTTTATTCTCACGTTATAAAGTGATCATCCACGGGAGGCAGTTTTAAACATGTCGTTTTTTTTTCCTTTAAAAAACATCACATCATCCTTTTTACTTTTTTTTTATTTTTTTATTAAAATTATATCTCCATTTATTTAGCTTCTATTGTGGTGTTTTTTTATGAATCATGGGTATCCTCCACGGGAGACAGTCTTAATCCTGTCATTTTCTTTTTTCTTTTTTATCTCACTTTCATTTTCTTTTTTTATTATGATATTAAAATATTTTCTCTCATTATTTGTTTTTATTAATATGTTTCATTATAGAAGAAATTTTTTATGAACTGCAGGTATTTTCCACGGGAGACAGTTCTGTTCCTACCATTTTATTTTTTCTCACACATTAATTTTCTTTTTTATTATTATTATATTACATTTAATGTAGATCAACACATTTATTATATTTCCTAATGTGTGTTTTCATATAATAAAAAATCAGAAATGGACGATGCATAAACTGTGTTGTCCTTTTTACTTTCTTTTCATTTTTTTTATCAAAATCATATTTTCATTTATTTAGCTTCTATTGTAGTGTTTTTTTCTCCTTTTTGTTTATTTTTAATTAATCATTATAATATCATTATTCTTCCTTCTCACGTTAGTAAAGTGATCCTCCACGGGAGGCAGTCTTAATCCTGTCATTTTTCTTTTTCTTTTATTTTTTATCACACTTTCATTTTCTTTTTTATTATGATATTAAAATATTTTAACACAGTATTTGTTTTTATTAATATGTTTCATTATGACAGAATCTTTTTATGAATTGTGGGTATTCTCCACGGTAGACAGCCCCGTTCCTACCATTTTATCTATTCTATTTACTCTATATTAAAATTGTTCCCACAGTACATGTGTTGTGTTTTCAAACTTCCATTTTTTTTAATTCTCAATTTAATAATGTTTTTTTTATGCAATGAATAACAGGTATCCTCCACGAGAGTCAGGAGAGTCTTGCTTTTGTCGTTTACTTTTATTTCTATCACGCTTTTATTTTTATTTTTTATTATATTAAATCATTTTTACTAATTATTCGTTCCTATAATTTGTTTTATTATAAGAGTAATAATTTTTATAGAACCACGAGAGACCGTCTTGCTCTTACCATTTTTTTATTTTTTTTTGTCATACATTAATTTTCTTTTTTATTATTATTATATAAAAACATATTCTCTTAATATATAAGTATTTATGATAGTTAATATTTTATCTCGTGTAAATCACGGGCAAATCATACCATCAATTTACCCGTGTGAAGTCACTGGTCACTTTGGTTAAAAAAACATTATGGGTTAAACCGAAAACATTTCCATCAGGTTCTTTTCAGCTTTTGGGTCTCTGCAGTTTTCTTTCTTGGGCCAAACTGAAGTCTTAATAGAGTGGGCTTACAAAACTCCTCATGGACTACGTAGCTTGTTTCTTTGGATTTTGGAAGTGGGCCGTTTATTAATTTCGACCAAAAAACAAAAAAAGATAAAAAAAAAAAATGTTTGGGAGATTGTTTGATTTAGAATTTAGTAGAATTTTGACAAAAAATGAATTTAGTAGAATTTATTTTAGTAAACACACAAAATTAATGACTGAGAATAAATAATTATAATTTACGAAATATATTAGATAGAAATGATTTAAAATAAATTTAAAAATTTTAATTATTATTGTATTTAACTAAGAACCAAATGGACACCATACCTTTTTACACAAGTTCATTTAAAAAAAAAAAAATCCAAAATCTCAAAACTATGAGTGCCATGCAACGGCCTCTGTTACAATAAATGTTGAATGAATTTGACTATTTTACTAAGTTTGGCATATGGTAGTTTGTGAAGTTGGTGGGTATGTTTATGTTTAGTTTACAGTGGAGTAGAATTGATTCTAGAAATAAATAGTTGAGATGTGTGATACACATTTTACGAAGCACGTTGGACTAAAGTGATTTAAAATAAATTCTGCGAAATCATGGTTTTACACTGTTGTAACAGTAAAACAAACATAAGCTATGTCATTTGTGATTCTATTTTTGATGAGTGTGAATCACCGGGAATTGTGTTTGATACATGGTTTGAAATTCGTGTCAACATATTTGGATGTTTTAATAAAAAAATTGTCTCTAAACTCACATTTTAGATGATGTCGTAAATTGTAGTTTTTACGTTGAATTTGGAAATTTATATTATATTTTTTATAATGCAAACTCACTTTTAAGTGTGAGTTTGATTTGGTGTTAAAATTGATCAAACTCAAGTAATTTGGATTCCTCAACACAACTATTTCTAGAGCTGGAAACGTAAGTTTACCACGTTTCAACACTAAACCAAACATGCTCTAAGATAAAATTTTCCAAACATAAATCACATCACTTTAAACTCGTGTTTAAACAAAAATTATTATACAAAATCAAGTTCATTTAAACTTAAGTTTGTAAAAGCTCACCCCAAACATAGATTGAAAGGATATGGATTAGGTACAAAATCAAGGTTGAAAGGCTTGAATCTATATATATGCCTCATAATGTGATGTGTTTGCATTTGGGTTTTGTTTTAATTTTCTTTTTGTTATTTCTTTAGGCGAGACATGACTTTAGAGTATGTTTGGATGAGGTTTGAAATCCGTACGTGTTAACATGGTTTGAAATCCATGTTAATATGTTTAGATGCTCTAAATTAAAATTAATTGTTCCCAAAATCACGTTTAAGTTGACATAAGAAATTGTAGCTTTTGTTTTGAGTTGAAAAATTTATACTAATTAAATTATATTGCAAACCCATTTTTAAGACAGTTTTTAAACATTAATCACATCATTTTAGCCTCATATTTAAGCAAAATCAAGTCAATCCAAACTTAAGTTTACCAATGCGTTTGGACTTCAAATGCGCATCCAAACACATTTATTGATAAGAGTAGCCTTTGGTGTGGAAACATAGGATTGCTACATTATGTAAAATGAAATTGGATGTCACGAACACAAAATAATGGATACTACAGTAAATTTGTACATATGGATAGAGTTTTATATTTTTATCAGCCAAACAAAATAAATTATCCTGCTGACCCTTTTACAAAAGTAGTGAGCAGATTACAAGCTTATCAAACAAAATCGGAGTTCTTTCATCCACTCATAGTATGAAGACTTAAAATTCAGCATCTTTGCTTTAAGCCAAAAAGACTTTGACCTACATACATATATGTAGGTATATGTTTACATACATATATGTATTGGAATTAAAACATGGAGAGCCTGAATTTGTTGATTCAACCATAAACGAGTAATCATTTGGTGAAAGGAGACCATGCTTGTTTTGATACCTTTCTTTTCTAGTGACTTTGTTTTCATTCATAACTTTTGAAGCTGAATAGTCTATGTACTTTGGACCTATATAAGATCAAGGAAAACTACCTCAAGCACTTTGTTAATTAGTTATATATCCTAATTAATTTCTACGTGGTGTGTAGGTTATAGTAGTCTATATCCTATGAGATGAATTTGATGTCTATATATTGTATATTTTCCAAGATGATTTCCAATAATGGATTTGACCTAAGCAAGGAGGTCCTCCAGGGTGCTTGGAAACATGTCTTAAATTTCACATGCATAGGATCTTGCCTCACTTTGACATGAAACCAAACAAAATGGATTAGTATACTTAGATGAGTTTAGAGTTTAGCCCTTTCCTATTGAGTCTAATTAACTAAACAGTTTTAATTAAAGGAAAGATCCGTAGGTATCACCAAAACACAATTTTGTAAGTGACATTTAAAGGAAACCTATAAGCTTTATAATTGAATCTATAGTGTGCAAAATTTTCAAGAATCATATATCATTTTCCATATGTTGAATTCATGTATTAGGTGTTGGACACATGTGTTCTGAATTTAGAAACACATTAAGTAGATAATCATGTTTATGATCTTGAAATTAGTAAAAGCTCAACCTACTACTCATATTCAAAAACCCTCAAAAGTCGGTCTCACCAGACTATGCCTTTATAATGACATTGTTGGAAGAAATTTCTCTTATGAAAAAGACCTCTTTGCTGTTGACATGGTGCTATATGTGATATGATGAGTTAAGACAAATAATAGCACGCATGCATACATGCTAACAAACCTTGCAAAAGAAATAATAAGAGCTTGTTAACTTTTTGATCAATCATTCAATAAATTCATGACCCACATAAGCTATTTTTTTCCTGCCTAATTGACCCCCCTATATATGGTGTAATGAAGCTTAATTAATCTTTTCCTTTTGCATTGCCATCATATTCATAAATGATTGAAATTGATAGCTTGTTTTTTCCACTTGTACGATGTGAAATACTGTTTGTTGATCAATAGTTTGTGATGATCATCATCATCATCATCTACCTTGCTAAAGTACTGACTTTATTTAAGGTTTAAAGCTACTTCCACTTAGGTTTTATAATTCATGAAATATTTTATTAGTCATAGCAAATTTTGGTTACAAAAAAAGATAAAACCTCAATTGATCATGTACCTTCAAGAATTTATGGAAGATATAATTTTGAACATGATCATCCATATTTCTTGTAATATTAATATCAGTCCTTCCTATATATTTCCTTTCATATATTTATTTTATGATTGATAAAATTTGTCAATTTTCTTCTGACCATTGCTCAGTGGCTCTGGAAACACTGCCTTTCTTAACTCAATCTCCAGCGAAAAAATGGCATTTTTGGCATACCCTGGGACCAACGCCAGTGGAAGATATATAAAAAAAAAAAAAAAAGGTAAAAGGTAACCCAATTTTTTTATATATTTTATATTTTTCTTTCAGCTGCTGAAAATTATTGGGCACGAAAAAGCCCCACCCTATATATTGGGTAAAAAGTAAACAAGGTAACAAGATAACATGTGATGTTTGTTAAATGACATATATATACCTAATGAGTATATTATAATTTGTTTAGAATTTAAAAATAAAAATATAAAATAAACAATAAAAGTTTTAAGTTATTAATATATTTACCAACGAAGGTTAATTCACGTGCATGGTACATACTTAATTCCTCTTAATTAAGTAAAGTCTCGAGTTCGAGTCTTGTGGATGAAAAAAATTCCCGCTGGGAGAGCTAGCCCCACCGGCTCGAACAGGATTGCCTCCCGTGGAGTATACCTAAGGTTCAAACCAAAAAAAGTTATTAATATATTTAAATGCTCTTAAAGAATCAAAAAATAAAAAATATTTATTTAAAAGTACAACAATTAATGTATTGATAATGATAACTTATTTTTTTTCAATGAATATTTTTTATTTTTATTAATGTTAACATTTATCTATATATTAAATACAATTCACTTTTAATAAATATATTTTGTTAAGTATTTTTGATTGATTAGTTTCAAAATATGTCACTAGCTAGCTAGGTCGTTATAACAAGCCTTGTTGAATTGATATTGATCACGCGTTGATTTTGTCAGATATATATGAACCATGTCCATGTGGGACTTGAATATCACTTTGACAAGTGTAATAGTCACTCATTTAATAGGTTCATTAAGGCTATGCTGGACCATTACGATGCTAGAGCTGGCAACGATCAAAGAAAATTTAAGTTGGTGTCCCCATTGTGTCCTTCTTGCAGCCAATATGAGTGTTGGATCCATGAGACCTTTGCATCTCACACCACGTACAAGCACCCACATTTATGTTTTCTATTTTAGCTCCTCTTTTTCCTTTCACTCCGGACCCTTCTTTTGTCTTTTCATGCACCAAATCATTCAAGATCCCCTTTCGCAACCCTATAGCCCCACCCTCATAAATTGCTCCTCTTTTCCTCAAATTACCAAATTGCCCCCAAAATTTACAAATTAAAGTTCCCCACGGAATCACCTTGGTCACAGCCACCACTATAATATATAAGTGCCCACCTTTTTTGGCAGCTCAAGTTAAAGTTACTCATCTTGGTAATTCATGACTTAAAAAGCTATAGTGGATGCCAAGTTGGTTTAGCTATAGCTACCTTAATTATATACTTTTTCCCTTAATAATATGGCCAATTAAGTGCTTCAATTCAATGAATTTCAAGTTAAATAGAGTCTTAGATGAATTGGTATTATTGATCACTAGTGTCAATTGTAGCTCCATAATGTAAAAGTAAAGACTTTTTAAATTATAATTCCTATAGGCTTTTGCGTCATCTCATCTCAAATGTTAATTAATTAATTAGCTCATTTAATTTTTTATTAGATACTTTTGGATTGGGACTGTCTATAAGTGTCATTGGATAATGGACATAAATTAATGCAATAACAGAAGAGATTATTAGTATGTAGGAACCTTTTAAACAGGCACATACACCAAATCAGAAAGGGAAAAGGAACTAGTCCCTATTCTCTTGGTATAGGCTGTAGCCGACCTCAAATGGATATCTCCCTGATTTCTGTTACAAATTCTTGATTGTAATGAAAAGACTATGTTCTTGTTCAAGCATCTAACTTAGGACTGACAAGATCACAAGACTATGTGTTTTAGTCAACTTTTTGGTCAAATCTATATAAGAGTACGGAAATCAAAACTTGAGGTAAAAAAACTATGGTTCATATGATAGGACTCGAATTATGTTGAGGTCACCTAGCAAGTAACTTATGACTCAATTTATTGATAGTTTAATTAATATGTTAAGTTCAAGAACTAATAAGTTAAATTGAAAATTTTGGCTTGATTAATTATTGTTAAATCACCTAAAATGAACTAATTCATGTATTTAGTTAACTTATTAACTCATGATCGAGTTAATTAATCCGATATATATTCACATTAAATGATGTTAAAAATATATATATAAAAAACGTTACTAGCTAGCATTCTTAGTTGAAATTACTCAAACCAAACCTTTCATTAAATGAGTCATGTAAATCATGTTATTACTATTTATTTCCACACTATATGGTTACATTTTTCTTGACTGAGAAAACAGAGATGAACAGAGTATACTGTGTTGAAATATATATTTTTTATTGGAAAAAATAGTATAAGAAGGATGTAAAGTTTAAAGAGAATAAAATATAAATAACATTATTGAAAAATTAAATATATTCCCACTGACATTGATGGATAAAGATAAAAGAAAAAGAGAAAAACTGGGGATGGACCCATATGATGAATATAACAATTAAAAACCGGCCCTAACTATACCATAAATACTTGGTGACGTATCACATAAAAATTATATATGGCTACAAACTTGTCCATAGGCTTAAAATTCTACCCCCATGCATGAAAAGACAATGGAATCACTCAATTTTCACATCTGCCATTTTATATATATCCATCCATCAAGCAAAAAGGTGGAATATAGCAAAGATAATTCAGTTGAGAAATGAAGGGTAGTTTTGTAATAATAGTCCAAACATCTACACTGTTAAATTAGCTTATTGTCCCATTTTATGCCGCTGACCTTTCTTCTCTGCCCATCTCTTCATTTACAACTAACTCCTCTAATGTCCTAATTCTCTCTCTCACCCCATTCTTCTCTTCCCTTCTTATTATATAAATAACAGCAAAAGCCACTATACCCTTTAGCTAGCTAGCCATAAGCCACTCGCAAATGGGACGATCACCATGCTGTGAAAAGGTTGGCTTAAAGAAAGGACCATGGACTCCTGAGGAAGATCAGAAGCTCTTAGCTTATATTGAAGAACATGGTCATGGAAGCTGGCGTGCTTTGCCAGCAAAAGCAGGTATGTATTTTATATATATTGTGTGTAATTTGTAGTGTAGTTTTGTAAACTGAAATATATGCTATTGTGTATTAGGACTTCAAAGGTGTGGGAAGAGTTGTAGATTAAGATGGACTAATTATCTAAGGCCTGATATTAAGAGGGGAAAATTCAGTTTGCAAGAAGAGCAAACCATTATTCAACTTCATGCCCTCTTAGGGAACAGGTTTGGTATATATCCTTGTTATCTGTATGTCTAGGATTTCTTTAATTACTCTTCAACATCAACCCTTTAATTTGCTTATTCTTGTCATTTGTGCTAGCTAGCTAGCTAGCTTCAATTGATTTATTAATTTCTTAGTTTTTCCTACTATTTTTTCATCATGGATCAAATTTAATTTTGTTGAAAATGTGATGTAAATAATTTTAACACTCTACAGATATTCTTCACTTTTTTTTTGAATATTTATTAGAAACAAATGAAAAGATCATTGTGACACCTCAACTTGTTGATATTTTAGTCCCATTTCTTACTCAGCATTTAACTATGAATCATTCATTTTCCGTGTGGGATCAGTAATAATATTAATTTTTTTTTTTTGGGGTTTTCCAATTCCCTTGGTGTGCTTGCAGTATGTCTTAAATGCAATGACCCCTCAATTTCTTCACCGAACTATTAATTCCAATCCAATAAATAAAATTGAATAGTTCTTCCTGCCATTTCCTTATATTTAGTTACTCCCTGACATCCAAGTTTACTCAATGGTGAATCTTTAATTGCAAAAAAGATATATATCTATATATCTTCTGCCACCCAAAGATATAAAAGCAATAATAATATCCCATATTGCATGTGATTTCTGATGCTCTTGGACATGCCTCATTTTCACTCATAAATTAATTTGCATTTTCAATAATATTAATTAAACTAAAAAAAAACTCTTGTAATAGTTGGTGGATTATTCTAGGGTTTTGCATTGGCTTTTTGTGGTGTGTTTTGTACTATTATGTTTGTGTTGTTTTTGCTTTCAGGTGGTCGGCAATAGCCACACACTTGCCAAAGAGGACGGATAATGAGATCAAAAACTATTGGAACACACATCTTAAGAAAAGGCTAACAAAAATGGGAATTGATCCAGTGACCCACAAGCCCAAAAACGACGCCCTTCTCTCTAGTGACGGCCAATCCAAAACCGCTGCAAATCTCAGCCACATGGCACAGTGGGAGAGTGCTCGCCTTGAAGCTGAAGCAAGACTTGTTAGGGAATCAAAACTGCGTTCACATCAACATCATGTGTTTCCATCTTCATCTTCATCTTCTCTCAACAACAAACAAGACTCAACACCACCACCACAACCTTTGCCTTCTTCTTCATCATCACATTCCCTTGATGTGCTCAAGGTTTGGAACAATGGAGGATGGTTAAAACCCAACAATGAAGGAAATGGTGGCATTGGTAGCACTAGTGGGGACCTTGAGTCACCTACTTCTACTTTATCTTTCTCTGAGAATGTGCCACCAATTATGACTATTGGAGGAGGAGAAAATAATAATAATAACAACAATAATGTATTGCCTATGATTGAGTTTGTGGGAACTTCAGGTTCTTGTGAAGGAGCTGTGAAAGAAGAAGGTGATCAGTGGAAAGGTTATGAAAGTTCAATGACTTCTTTTGCGTCTGGTTTACAATATGAATTGACAATGTCTATGGAAGGCACGTGGGCTTCTGAGTCTCTTAGGACTAATGGTGGTTCTAATTCACATGGAGGAGTTGTTGGTGATGCCATTGTTGAGGAAGGTTTCACCAATCTTTTGCTTAAAATAAACTCCGATGACCGGAGTTTGTCGGAGGGTGGGGGAGAATCTAACCATTGTGATGAAGGCGGTGGCGGTGGTGATAGCAGTGATTTCTATGAAGATAACAATAACTACTGGAATAGCATTCTTAATTTAGTGAATTCTTCCCCTTCTCATACCACAATGTTTTGAGAGTAATTCTTGTGTGAGTACAATGTTTATATTATAAGTAGAATCAATCAAGAACTCAAAGATACATTATTAGTTTGGAAATTAAGAAAAAAGACATCTTTTAATATTATCTTGTTTGATTGATTCTACTTAATAATCAATATACTCATACAAGAATTATTCATCTTGTGTTTGGAGGTGTATGCATGAGTAATATATATATAGCATATTCCTCACATTGAAACAAAAGTCATTGAGATTTTCTTCCCCATCTCACCATAATAAGTAGAAACATCTTCATTTCTCTATAGTGGTTTTTTTTGTTGATGTTTTAATTTAACAGAGACTTTTCCTAGGAAGAAGTATATGTAATTGTAATGTCTGCAAAAGCAAATTGGGTGAAAGCAGGCTATCTGGAATTGCTGCCGCGCCATCAAATGTTCATATCAATTTGTTTGGATTTGACTTGATTTTAATTTCTATGTCTAAAGTCTTGTTTTTATGAGCTGGTACGGTGACTGGTGGGGATATGTATCTCTAGACAAGTTCTATAATAGATAGAGTGCATTGAATGATTTTTAAGCCTAAGTTATTTCCAGTGTGTTCTAACTGTATAAAAAAATCCAATAAAGGAAACATTTAGTATGGACTTTATTGCTGTTGGTTTTATGTCATATTCTAGCTTTTCAAGATTTGTATTCAAATTTCAAAGTTTATCTAGCTAGCTACCTCTGTTTATTAAATTATAATCTATGCTTTTAAAATTGATTAAATTCTATACTCTCTTTTAAAGAATGATACTTGTTATTTTGAACTTTTTTTTTTAATTTAGTTATATATGCATATTTTAAATATTTTTTATTTTAATCTATATTTTTTATGATTAAGAATTTAAATTATTATATTTCCACATTTTGGACCACGTGAATCATTGTTCACCGTAGATAAACCCATTTTTTAATTACTTCAATTAATTATGAATATCTCATTTATAGTTTTAAATATTTTTCTTTTTCAATCTTTTTTTTATATGCAAAATAATTAAATTAACAGGAGTACAAGGGGTCTCCAATCCGTTACAAATACAAAGACACCTGACCAACAAACGAAACAAAAACCAAGACACATACACCTCTAAATCCAACCGTAGTAATCTAATAAATAAGCATTATATACACCTAAAGGAATCAAACCATAAAAATCCAATCCATAGTTCACCAAGTGATGAAAGTGTACATTGTAGCCCGCTTAGAGAAGAATCACCTATCATCGAGAGCCAAGGATGTCCGTAGATTCAAACACACAGCAGGATTTACGGACTAGAAAGAAAATTGGTAAAAAAAAAGCTATTGTCTTTTGCTTTGAACCACTTCCACGAACGAACCTTTATCAGTTCCAAAACCTCTTTTAAATCATAACGTTTATTTGAACAAAATAGCTTCATAACGTTTATTTTTCTCTTTCAATCTATTTTCATATTTCATTTGATATTAAAAACACTCATAAATTATATGGAATATAGTATTCTTACAAATTAATTTCCACCATCCATTCCTGAAACTGATTAAGTTTATACAATTCTATACTTATCAAACTTTCCTATTATCATGGCTTCTAGTCCTTTGTTTTGAAAAAAAACATATATTTAGCTTCTCTTTGTGCAATCAATTCATTTGCTTGGTTTTCATGTACTAAGATATGGAAACCAAATATATAGGTTTTTTTATTTTAATTTGACTTCTCAAGAAGAGGTGGACTAGCTATATTACTTATGAAATTATTTTAAAAAAATTCACACGTAATTACATTTATAAGAAATCTATAGGCACCATATATCATGATTTACTATAAATACCTCCCTCGAAAAGAAAACAAAATTTGTGCAAAACTTAGCAAGTAAAGGATGAAAAAAAACACCAAGTTGTTCTTCACAGGCATATGACCGAGCCTCAGGCTTGGGTTGGTGCTAGTTAATTCAAACCAAAACCTTTTTAAAAATTTATTTAGTTAAAGTTTGAATTATTCAAATTAAAGTCTTTTAATTTTATTAGACCAATCTATTTAAATAAATATAAATATCATATAATTATAATATATTTTTTATTACTATATATGATTTTTCTTATAATATTTTAAAATTATATATTTATTGGATTGTATAAATATATGAGTATGTTATCTTATATAAATACTTGAGTATATAAGCCTATTATATCTATTGTCTAATATTCAAATAATTTACTATAAAATAAACTTTTAAACCTACTTTTATAAATAGGTCAGATCAAATCTTTAAAATAAAACATATGTTATGTAAATATATCAAACGTCACAGGCCTTATTAGATTTAGGAGATAGGTCAAGTTTTGACCTTAAAAACCTAACTCGATTATTCACAGTGGTTGGTTCAAGTGGTACATGTTTGATTTCTCTTAAGCAAGTCCTGAATTCAACTCTCAGCCTTAAACCACTTGCTCCACTCGACCAAACCCTTGGGGTTTAATGTAATTTTTTAATAATAAAGTTTTCAAATAAAATAAATACACATCTCTATATATAGCTACCAATTGATGAATCGGCAAAATATATATATATATATATATATATATATATATATTCTAGGGAGCAAACTATTTTGGCCTACATTTTTATTAAATGGTTATCTTATATATATGACTATTTAATTTGAGTTAATTTATGGAAAAATATGGATTTATAATACAACATATGATAATTTTGTTGAATTAGATCTATCAATTCAAAGTTGAAGGGGTCGGGAAAACCTTTTCATTACACTATACTAACGATTTGAGTTTTTATTCTTTTCAACAAATATTTTATAAAAGTAACTAGAAATTGATTTAATACCTGTCATTAATAAAATAAGCATATTAAATTTGATAGTAATAAATTTAAATTACTGTATTTTTACATTTTAAATCACGTGGATCATGATCCACCCTACACAGACCAATTAGAAATATGTACATCTTAAAATTATGCAAATGAGGCATAAGAAATGGAATAAAAAAAAAGAGGGCACTTTTAGGATATATAGTTCACAGCATAAACATCTTAAAATTATCCAATCTTTTTTTTTTGTTTCTATGGTTTCTCTTAAAATATTATTGATTTTTGAATTATTCAATAAAATAAAAAAATAGATTTTAACACGGATTAATGAGGACCAAACCAACAAGGAGTTATTGTTTAACTATCAAAATTCAACTGTAATGAACAAAATAAAAAACACACACATTGAAATTCCTCATTTTATATAATTAATGCTACTTATACATTAATTATTTTATTATCCTGAATAATTAGATAAAGTGATCCATCTAAAGTATAAATCGCATGATTTTTTTACGGATAATGATTTAAACTTCGCATCTGGTGCTAGCATAATCACTTAAAAAAATTAAAACCCAATAATGATAAATTTACACTCAATTACATCTCATTGGATCCTTTTTTTTTTTCCTTCTTCTTTTTATCATTATAATATCACTCATCAAATCTTTTACTTCTTTTTCTTACCTAATGGATGAATACATTCCGGTTAACTGTACATCCATCTTCTTCATTCTTAAAAACCGGTGGGCGAAGCATTTTGTACGTTACCTCCCATGTGACATGTATCCCCTTAGTTTAATGACATTGTCAAAATAATTTACTATGGATGAGCAATTAATGAGAGCGGCCATTGAACCAAAATCTGTAAAATTGCTGTATTTTTGTCGACAGAAAAAAATTGTAATTTAATTAAAAAATTACAAAAAAAAAACCTTCAAATATGTGTATTTTTTTCGACAGAGAAATTTTATATATAATTTAAAATTAGAAAAAAAAAACTTTAAATTAGAAACATTATGACATGTTAAATCTGCTAATTTCCATAATTTGGAATATATTTTTTTTCATTCTTTTTTCCACCAAATGTATACATGCTCCACATATTATACTCAAGTGTATTGGGGAAATTCGATTTTCATTAGTAAAGATTCTAATTTTAATTTTTTCACACTCATTCCTAATATACTTTTTTTTATACTCACTTTCTTTATCTCTCTTCATTTCCTATCATATCATCATATATTTCTCACTTTTCCTCTCCCCATTTCATTTTTTTCCTATCTTTCTTCCCTATATTCCCCTTTGTGTGAGAATATCTTTTTTCCAAAATATTAAGATCTTTATTGACCAAATAAAAAAGAAAACATAGAGAGGGATTGGGTTGTAAGTGTCCGTTTGATTTACAGTTGAGTAAAATTATTTATATAAATTAATGGTAAAAAATGAGTGTACACATTTTACTAAATACGTTGGATGAAAATAATTTAAAATTAATTATGGAATTCATTCTACACTAATGAAAATTTTAAAAAACAACCACTAAATTAATGAGCTGATAGTCCATGTCATGTAGGGCCATAGTGAAAAAGGGAAAGACAGTACCCTCAAGACATGCACCTAAAAAAATCTTCAATTTTATATCTTGTAGGTACAAGAGACCAGCTCTATCATGCTGCACTCCAAAACCTAACTATGTCATTCTCTAAAGGAATACATGACCATTCTCATAATCAAAGATGTTTGTAAACTTCTTTTCTTACAAAGAGAGCAGTTTAAGGTTGCATCGGACTTGAGTATATACCCCCACAAATTTAACACAAGAGCTTGAAGATGTACACACAAATGTGACTTGTGTTCCGTTCAAGATTCGCATTTCCTTCCTCTTGCTTTTTTTTTATATTTTATTTTCACCATAGCCATCCCCTATTATCAGGGGTAATCCTATTCGAAATTTAGTTATAGTTAAGGCTCCTAGCCCCTCACTAAGAATGTGTTTTGTGGGGATCGAACCCGGGAGCTCTTCCCACAAACTTAGTATGCTTTGACAACTAAACCACAATTCTTTAGTTCCTTCCTCATGCTTTGAGTGTGTGTATGAACTTTGGCAATTAATCATTATAATGGTACAAGTAACGGTTAATTTTCCGGGTCATGATAAACCTACATAAAACAGTGCACCACTGTTTTTACAATAGTGGGCCTGTGTGCTCAAAGACCCTCATTTTTTCTCTCTCCGTGAGTCCACTCACCTTAAATAACAATGTGGTACAATTGTTGTACCATACTTTCCGTAATTTTCCCCTAAAAAATGTCACTCATGAATCATGAGCAGCATGACATGCACTGACATAACTATATATATCATGCATGGGATATGATTTGTAGAAGGGCAATGTCATTGACATGACTGCATCATTAATTTACATTACCTTAACTATATATATTCGTGTAATTAAGAGTAGTGTATGAAAAGATTGCACATTATTTACACTGAGAAAATATTGAGGCACGTTTTGATTGTAGGATTAAAATAATTTGGCAAAATGCTAGGGAGGGTTTGCTATTAATTTTTCCTGAAACAGGTTCAATCGTTGGCTGTCCTACGAAGTAATTGCTAATATGGTCCCCCATCTTTTGTTTGATTCCTTTGTCTGCTTAGTGCTGACCTTTACTTTTGGAAAATTGCATACATAAAATATATGCAGATGAAAGAAATATTGGACCAGTGAATTTGATATGGATGGCAAAGAAATAATTAAATTAATTAATTTCAAGCAGTGTCAAATTGTATAGCTATATATGCAACTTGCTGTTAATATGTTATAGGGTAAATTAGGTTTTTAAATTAGCTCCCTTTTTATTAGAGATTTAAAATTTTGGTTATTTTTAGCCATCTAAAATTGATAACCCTAGCTAGCTATACTTCAATAAAGTTTTAAATCTTTAATTATATGTAGTAAAAAAAATACTTATCCTAGCAGTTTGCATTTTAATTTTGGCTGCTATTAATTGTGTGTTTCGAGAAAAAAAATTAAATATTATTACTTTAGTTAATTATTTTCATATTTTTTAGCAAAATTTATGTTCGTATATGAAAGAAAAAAAATCAATCTATATCTGCCACACCTTAGTTGAAATTTTCATCCTGAAATAAATATAGGACGGGCTTTCGACAAACAAATAAAAATAAGAAATTAAAGTTGAAGGGTATGAAAAATAATTTTATTTTTTTTTCTAAAACCTTTAATTGTTGTTACAGTTATGATCACAAACCTTATTAAGTTTGAACAAATTATTAATTAATCATATTATAAATGCATGCATGTCCTACTTATCCAAAAGCATTTGTTTCATATTAAAGGACCATATGTAAGTGCTTCACTACAAATGTTATAAGGACATCCATGCGTGAGCCTGCGGGAAAATATTTTTCAGAATTACAAAGATTTGCAGCAGATTTGGAAATTGGAATATAAAATGGAGAAACATCACTGACAAATCCACGTACATTTTTTAAAATGCTTTAGCTAGGTTACGTTCCATCTAAAAACAGACATTATTTTCCAATCAACACTGGATTTTATTGCTTCATTCAATCAATGCAACGAGGTGGGTCACTTTTTCAACAAAAAAAAAATGTTAGGAAATAAAAAAGGATAATGTGGCTCATGCATTAAAGTCCTTAATGGTTTGTGGTCCAAGCCTGAGAATAATTGCCTTTCTACATTATTTTCAGGATTTCTTGGGTAAATAAAATATGTTTATTTTTACATGAATTTTAAATAAATTTCAATTTTAACTATTAATATAAACTATAAATAATCACCACTAACTTTCACCACTTATAATTAGTTAATAATACACTCAATTAAATCTCTATATAATAATTTTGAGACTTTATTCCATTTTCTCTACTCTTTTAACTAAAAAATCACATGTCATTTTTTTATATTTTCTCACTATATATGTCTTTCAAAATACCTCCCTTCTTACAAAGATTTTAACATTCCATTAAATCTTTTTTAATCACTTAAAAAAGTAATATTATGAAATCTAAACATTTATGATTTTAATCTAGTGCGTTTGGTAAAATTAGTTGAAAAGTTAGATGAAAGCTGAAATTTTAGCTGATTTGATTGTAAGTGTTCGGTAAAACTAGCTGAAAATAGTAAAATGACATATAAGGATATTATTAATTACTAAATAATGATGAATGAGAGTTATTGAAGGATAAATTTGTAATCAATTTTCAGGTAGTAGTTGAGAAAGAAAGTTTTTTTTTATAAAAGTTACCTTAAGAAAAGCTAGTAGCTACCTAAAAAAACCACATTACCAAACACTGATGAAATAGTTCAGGTACTAATTTCAGCTTTCATCTAGCTGAAATGTTTTACCAAACACACTCTTAACCATTTTTATATCAAAAGTTTTTTAATTTGATTTCAAATAGTTATCATTATTATTTAATAATATATATTACTCTGGACTCGAATATAAAAAAAAAACTAATTCACACTAATTAAGAATGTTAGTTATCTACATTTAATTTTCTTATTGTTATAAAAAACTAAATTACATTTCCTAAGTTGCCCTTCATTGAAGACTTAATTAAATTTTATTGGAACTTATTTCAAGTAGAATATACTTTCTCTATTGGTATATAATGCATTAAATATGGTTATTGAAAAATAAAATATGAATTAAATGAAGAGTATTTTTGAATGATGATCTTATTAAATAGCTTGGGTAAAATTAGTTGAAATTTGCTTATATTTTGGACCATAATATATGGATCTTTTGTTGCTTATATTCGAGTTCGAATTGTGTATTAGTCAATTAATATTTATAGCAAAAATGATCAAATTTAAAAATGGGTAATTAATTAGTATCTCAAAATTTAAATTATATAAAATGATATTATAAATTTAAATTTATATGGAATATTACTAGTTAAATAAGAGGAGGGTTCAAATTACACCAACGTAAGTTACACCAAGTATTACACCGCTGATAATTGCAAATCGAATGTGTTTCTTAGTAATCCAACCGTTGAATTATGTTTATTCATCATGATGATTATATGTGTCAAATTTCGTAAAATTTTGACACTAATAACTTGATAATCAAACGGTTGGGTTTTTTCATATATTTCAAATGTATATATAACGTTAATCTTGAGACATCTCAATGACATATCAAATAATTTCGGATTAATGTAAAATTTTATATGTATGATCTATATGATAGTAACTTTCAATCTAACGGTGGATTACTCAATACATTGATCCATTAAAAAATTATTCAGCGGTGTAATACTTGAAATAATATGATTTTTACGTATTAATAATTCAAATAATATGATTACTCAATCAAATAATATGATTGAAATAATTGATTTTTATGTATTAATAATTCAAATTCAAAATCAATATTTTTAATATAAACAGTGATATTAAATTCCTAACAGGGGCGTAGCCAGGATTTTCTCATTGGGTGGGGGGGGGGGGGGGGGCGGAATCTATAATACTACATGGGAAGAGTTTTTTGAACACTATTCATTCAAGTTTTAATTTTTTTGTCCAGTCAATCACATTATGGGCTTTTGACCATAAGTATTGGGCTTTTATTTTTAACTGTTTTTTTTAGCATTGTTCATTCAAGTTTTTTTTTTTTCAGTCAACCACATTATGGGTTTTTAACCATAA